>CAUYQG010168396.1:0-25257 GCA_963574415.1 Tarsius wallacei | reverse complement strand
TTTTTTTTTTTTTTTGAGTTGGAGTCTCACTCTGTCGCTCAGACTGGAGTGCAGTGGCCGCTCCCGGCCACCGCAGCCTCGACCTGCTGGGCTCCGGCGATCCTTCCGCCTCAGCCTTCTAAGTAGCTGGAACTACAGGCGCCCGCTACCACGCCCGGCTGATTTTTTGATTTATTGTAGAGATGAGGTCTCGCTTGCCCAGGCGGGTCTCGAACACGTGGGCTCAGGCAATCCACTCACCTCAGCCTCCCAAGGCACAGGATTACAGGCTAAGCCACCGAGCCCGGCTAAGTCTGCTTTTAGAGCTACCTGAAGTTCATAGTAAAAAATACTTATATGATAAATGGTATAATTTGTTTTTCTAAAAATTTTGCCAATTGTTTCAAAATTTTTAAATTTTAACAAAAATGATAAATTTATCAAGCTTAAAAGTAAACTTTTTGGAAAAATGTCTTAATCTATTACCCAGTGGTGGAATTCTGGCACTGCTTGCATAAAAAATAATACGATAAACAGCCATTTTTTCAAAACAGATAATGTTAACGTCCTTTCAGATAATCTGAAAAGGGTTCCGGATATTATGTTTTCTTTACTAACAAAAAGTTAAGCAGTATTTTATAGCCTGATCTTTGATTTAAAAAGATAAGTAATTTCACAAAAATAGATTGTTTACTGAACTGTGGTGACTCTGGTGTGGGACTAATTCAGGTTAAGTATCTGAGACTTGGGAAACCCACTGCTGACCGTTGGTCATTGTGTTACAGACTTTGCCTCCATTTGTTAGGGAGTTAAAGAAAGGTCACTTGGGAGGTGTTGCGTTAGACACCTCGGAGTGCAACTTGTATCACACACTTTGAGTGTGAGGCATGACTGCGGGCAGTCACAGCCTGGGAAAGCTGGGTGCTGCTACGACTGATTTAGACTGTCAGGCAGTGGGATTGAGACAGACTTACTTCAACTGAGTGAGTCACCCTGGGGGGCCCTAGAAATAGTAAGAGAAACTCTTCCCAGGAAGATAATGGGCGGCTGCTCATTTACATTGTGGGAACTTCTATTAATGGGGATGCCGATATGACAGTCTGAGTCCCAAGGTGAGCATGGGAGGGGGGATAGAGGGTACCCAAGGCAGATTAGAGTAATAAAACAGGTTTCAGCAGGTTGCAAGACCAGCTGGCAAAACAGCAATAAGGCAGCTTCTGGTGCTGAAGTAGTGGCCTGGGGTTCTCCCTAGTGGAGTCTGACCTTTTTGGGGTTAGGATGAGTTTTAGGACGTCCATCATCACTAGGGGGTCCTCCATGCAAATGAGGCTGCTCTGATTGGTTGATGTTTGACTTGGATTATAGCTGCACATGGGTCTTTTATAGAATGACTTCCACAGGGATGCAACTTTACTTTTTAGCAAAACTGCTACAGCAGGTCAAATCAACGATAACCTGTAGAATTTGTGGATGGGCCTACATCCATGCGCCTGCAAGTTATAAATCTTTCCTACTTAAAAATAAGTTTTTTGGAAAAATGTCTTCATCTAATAGCCAGTATTGGAATTCTGGGGCAGCTGGATGGGTCTACATCCATGGTCCTGCTGAAACTTTGATAATCAGGGGTAGGTGCAAGTTCTTCACCATCATTCTTAGTTTTGTGAAAATATATATGAAATGCTAAAACACATTTAAAGAAAACAAACATAAAGAGGTAACATTGTTGATAGAATTATCTGGAGAGTTTTAAATACGAAATCAGTTTTTTCAAACTGGTTAGGCTGGTATCTTTCCATACTGCTTAAAGAATAAGAGAGTCAACTTTGGAATCAGATTGCCTGGGTTAGCATTTTGATCCTATCCTTCACTTATGTTACTTTTTTTGGAACAATCACTTACCCATTCTTCATTTTTCTTCTAATATGGAAAAAAAGATGATAGTAACAATCTTACAGGTTTGTTGTGAGATTTAGTTTAATTAATGCACGTAGAGGGCTTAGCTCTGTGCACAAAACATAATAAAAAATATTAGCAAGTATATACTGACCCTCATTCACGCCTCTGTAGAGTGGTATTTTTGTTTAACAACTCCTAAAGTCCTATATGCCCCAATCCCCTTACTTTTGATCTTTCCTTTATTTATAAAATAAATAAATGGGGAAACTCTGGTAAAATATTATGTTTTTAATTACGGCCAAGAAAAAAATTTGGTCTTTTCTCTGGCCCTAGGAAAGAGAAGTGTAATTATGCAAAATCAAGTAACAGAGATGTTATAAAATCTGACCATCAGCACATAGATTTTGACTTCACTATAATTTAACCAAAAGAGTCTGTCATAGTTGTCATGCTGTATTATACAAATTGAGCATTTCTTTAAACTCAAATCAGAATGTTTCTTATTTTACCTAATACCAGTCTGTAGTTTTGTGAACATGTAATCAGAATTCAGCACCCCCAAAGAGAATGCAAAGCCCTAAAACTTTTGGATAAGACTGTCAGGAGTCCAGGAGTCCTAATAAAACTTGCTAAAAATATAAAGTTTTTTAACTTTCAGAGAGTTAACAGAAAGGATAACTGTCTAAAAATATTCATTTTAAGGTGCTTGGTGCAGGTTCAGACATTGAAATCCTAAATTTCAAGATTTTTACTAAATAAAAAATAAGAAGAAGTGTAATATCTGATATTATCAGAGTCCTTGTGTATAACAGGATCCTTTTATTTCTGACTTGATATCTGCACCATTAGGAGATGGGAAAAATATTCTGGCAAGCAGTGGAAACGTATTATATGTCAAGTGTAGAAATAGTTCAGAGTTAAAAACTGAGAAGAGTTCAGAATTGGTCCTCAAATTCCTGGAAAAACACTTTCTAATAAGACTGAAACAGCTTGCTGATATACCACAAGTGTGGCAGGTACCAAGTAGCATAAAGAAAGAATGCATTCTAAAATGTAAAGTCATGTGCATTTTAGGACAAACAGTGTGCGCTTGATGAAAAAAGTCCAAGACTTTAGAGACAGAATGGAATTTGAAACGATCACAGATACAAGCCATAGACACATGCAAGTTAAGTTCCTACTCATCAGCAGGACAACACCTGTTTATGTACTATGGTTCAGAAGAGTTACTGAAATTAGGTTTAACGTACCAGTTAATCGGGGAATGGTTACAGAGACTGCCTTCAACATCTAGAGACAACTGCTAATATATGGAACCCTTTGAGTGATGGCCACATTGTTCTTCAATGAATATTTACTGTTCATGTCGGAAGGGTGGAGGGATGAATGGGGATGGTTCCTTCAAAGCCCCAAATGGACAAGAACTAGAAAAAAAGGTAACCAAGTAATCCAAATGATAGCCTTGTTAAACTTTTATGGATGTTAGAAGTGTGGATACATGCAAAACAAGAATTTTTAAGATGATCTGAGGTGTTTATAATGTCAAAAATATCAAGGATATTCTATAAAACTGTAAAGAAATTTGATTCTAAAAATCTCTAGCACTCAAGATAACAGAATCTAGGTAGACAAATGGTAGAAACTAAAATACATTGCTTATAGCTGGGTTCGGTGGCTCAGCTTGTAATTCCACGCCTTGGGAGGCTGAGGTGAGTGGATTGCCTGAGCCCGCGGGTTTGAGACCCACCTGGGCAACTTGGCGAGACCTCATCTCTACAATAAATCAAAAAAATTAGCCGGGCATGGGAGCACGTGCCTGTAGTTACAGCTACTCGGAAGGCTGAGGCAGAAGGGTTGCCGGAGCCCAGCGGGTCGAGGCTGCGGTGCCCGGGAGCAGCCACTGCACTCCAGTCTGGGCAACAGAGTGAGACTCCAACTCAAAATTAAAATAAAATAAAATAAAATAAAATAAAATAAAATACTTAGTTATTGTCTGCCCTAGGTTAATAGGAGGAATAAGGACGCAGAGGAGAGAAGTCTGGTGTTCTGGGGTACACTACACCATACATCAGAAGTGACAGTAGTTCTTGTGCTATTATAATAGGTACCACAGTTATCGCCTAATTAAAAAAACTGCAGTTGACCAAAGACTGTATTGTGTAAGTTCAAACATTTGCCAGTAAAACAGTTATTTAATATTGAAGCCAGAAATCCCAGTGTGTTATAATTGTGTAATGATGATTATAGAGAAACAATAGAAGTAATAGTTAAGTGGCCTGAAATCAAAGCACTCAAGAGCAGAGCACATGGAGAAAGACTCATTCAAACTTGTTTAGGCAAAGTATGCTAGCACTGCAGATGGCATACAACAGAGGCTGTGGATTTTTTTTCATATCTTGAATTTTGGAAAGGGAATGAAAGAAAAGAGTTACACTTGCTGTAGTGACTTCATACCACTGTTCCCCCAAAGGAAGTGCTTTGAACTGAAGAGTGAAAAGAGGGACTGAACAAAAAAACAAAACAAAACAAAAAACTGCAGGATTCTTTCACATTTAGGTTGTGGTCTAGAACCCTGAAACCTCTGACTGTTTCCTAAGTCAGCTTAAATTGACACCAATTATTTAAGTTTTAGAGAATCATATATTTCTAACCCTTTTTGTGGAAGAAAACATTCTCAAAAAAACATAAATGCACATTGCTTATTGAATAAGATCCAATGCCATAAAATATACCAATCCAACAAGCTCCATATTTCAAATGCCCTGGTCTTTCTGCTAAGGAGTCAATGGATATCAATGCTGGATTTAAGAAGTAAACCATTATCAAATGTCTACAGATGGAGAAGACAAAGGTCAATCTGCCTATTAAGGTGCATTTATTTGAAAAAATGCTTCATGGGATCTCAGATATATTTTTAAAAGCTAATGCTAGTTAGATAAAAGTAACTCAGGGTATTATTATTGTTTTTTGTTACTACTTTGTTGCTTTTTTTAAGATTACAGACTTGATTTTTGGTTTATTTTTTAAAACCTCAGTGAAACTTTCTCAAGGCTTTTTGTTGGCAGATTGAAATGTGGATATTCTTCCAAGCTGAGTAAAATGTCTAAAAGCAACAGGTGAATATAATCCTAAAAAATACCTCTTTGTGTTCCTATCTTATTATTATAGAAGAAATCCTATGACCTCTAGGCATGCTGTTTTCAAAATAAATTTATAAAGCATTATTCTTTAGGACATTGGAAGATAAATTGCAGAAAGAGACTCTGGAATTTCCAGGAATTGCAGGAACAAGAGTTTCAGGAAATCCTGGAAGGACAAAGCTCTCAACTAGAAAATACTTGACATATGGCTCAAAGTTGTCAGACTGAGGGGGTTTCAGATGAGGGAGGGGGTAAAGTGTACATTTCAATTATTTTTCATCATAATAATCTAGTCTTTATCTTCTGATAGATTTTAATGCTGCTTATTCTGAATTTCCTCAGAAGTTTCTCATTTTCTTTTTGGTAATAGATCAACCCAGGTTCCTCCTTTTCTCTTCACAGTTTCCATTCAGATAGGTGGCCTTTTTGAGGATCATGGATTACTTTCCCCCCGATTTTCCTGTAGAATTAGCGGAGGGGAGATCTATTGTGCAACTTGAAAATGACCATATTCAGTATTCTAGATGCAATGTCTATGGGACTTCTTGGGGATAAAGGCATCTGATTGGGTTATAATGTGCCTTCTGAAAGAAAAGTGGTCTCTTAGAGAATGGCAGTCTCATACTGTGCTGAGAAAGTGTTCTGATTGAAAATGAATGGGTGCATTGCTTTGGAAAAAATGATACTGCTTTAGTTGGAGACAAAGAAACAGTACTAATAGCTTACCAAAAGAACACGCTACAGATATATGTTAAAAAAATGTCTTTTGTCCAGAGCTCAATTAAGAGAAATAAGACTGGTAGTAAGCAAATTAGAAAAACAAGAGATGTTTTTTAAATGGAAAATTTACTCTGTTATACACCTCAATTTCTAGTAAAGAAGGAAGATAAATTCCATAAAGATGATCATCCAATATAGATCTATATAAGATCAAAGCCATTAATTCCTGTAGCTATTAATCCTGCAACTATTTTGAAGCCTGATTCAGAACCATTGCCTGCAGCAAAGTTTTTCTCTGCAACTGATCAATGTTCTTCAGTATCCCTCCTTCCCTCTTTCTTTCCTTCCTTCTTTCCCTCTTTCCTTCTTTTCCTCTTTCTTTCTTTCTCTCACCATTTATTTGTCTTTCTCTCACTCTGTCTTTTGGTATCTTTTTCTCTCTCAACTAAAAGGAGGTATTCCAAAAAACTTATCATTATTCTCATGGTCTCTCTTGCCATCTTATTCACAGTAAGGTTTTTGCAATTCATTTAAGAGTCATATTTTATCTGCAACCAAACATGTTACATTTTTATATTACTTTTTATTTCTATTTTTGCAGCAATTCTTTCTAAAATATTACTTTGGATTAACTCTATATTGTACTTTCAGGAAAAACAGGGTCTGCTCCAATAAGTTCAAAAATCTAATTATTGACAAAGTAAACATGAAACCACCTTGAATAGTAATTTGTGACAATAACAAATTAATAATTCAAACACATCCAAGTTCTCAAGCTCCCAATTTGACAAAAATTGTTTTGTTAATTGTTTGATTGAATGGATGATATAGAAAAAAAGCCAACAAATTAACAAACAAACAAAAATTTGGCTTCTACATGTAAAGACTACAAAAGACAGGTCTAATGTCCCTTAACTAAATTAGGAATACAAGTTATCTATGGAGTTGATATAAATAAATAAACAAAGGGGAATATGTGTTACCCATAGATATTTAGCTGACTGCTGCAATAATAAAACTAATGATTTAGAGTTCATGCAAAAATACAGCAAAAGGTAAGATAACAGGTGGAATTTTATCAAACTTAAAGATTTTCCATAGCTAAATAAATATACAAGAGAGTTAAAAGACCATCCAAAAATGGGGAAAAAACATATTTGTAACTTATGCATCTGACAAAGACCTAACATCCAGGATTTACAAAGAACTCAAACTATGTGACAGGAAAAAAGCAAACAACCTCATTATAAAGTAGGCAAAGGACACTTTGCAAATGAAGACATTCAAGCAGCCAACAAGCATGTAAAAAATTTCTCCGCTTCACAAATCATCAGAGAAATGCAAATCAAAACTACAGTGAGAAAATATTTTATACCAGTGAAGATGGCTATGGTAAAATCATAACAGGTCTTGGCGAGGCTGTGAAGAAAAGAGAATGCTTCTACACTGTTGGTGGAAATGCAAGCTAGTTCAACCTTTGTGGAAAGTAGTGTGGCATTTTCTCAAATAACTAAAAATTAAGCCACCATAAAATCTAGCAATTCCACTTGTGGAAATATACCCAGAGAATGTAAATCATTCTACCAAAAAGACAATTGCATATGCGTGTTCATTGCAGCACTAGTCACAACAGCAAAAATATGGAATCAATCCAGATGCCCATCGAAAGTGGACTGGATAATGAAAATGTGGTACATGTACACATGAAGAATATTGCACAGCCATAAAAAACAAAATCATGTCACTTGCAGCCACATGGATGCAGTTGGAGACCATCGTTCTAAGTGAACCAACAAAAAAAAACCTCAATATTGCATGTTCTCAGTCATAATTGGGCCTTGATCATTGGTCACATGACCACAAAACTGAGAACAAGAGACACTTGACATCGCAAAAAGAAAGAGGGAGAGAAGAGGGATAAGGAATACCCAAAGACACACTGGGCATCAGGTCCATTATTATGGGGAGAGAGGGCTCGCCAGAAGCCCAAACCTCACAGGCATGCGATTTACTTGTATAGTAAATTTTCACATGTTCCCTACTATAAAATAAAATAAAATAAAACAAAATAAGATCAAATAAAAGCTAAATCACCAAATAGAACAGTTGGAAAAATAAATATGTGTGAAATGAAAAAAGACAGTTGAGGAAAGGAATTTTAGTTTCATGTTTGTAAGAACATATATCAAAGACTGAATAGTTCTCTTTGCTGAAAATAGTAAACTATTTTTTTGACAATGACTTACCAAAAACAAAAAAAAAATACAGCTCATAATAAAAAGAGACCCCATAGAATGTGTTTTTTTCTCGACTGAAAATAATTAGGGCCATATATAATAAACACTAGAAGTTAGATACAATCTTCAATATATGCCTCATGTTCAAACATTGATACCACACTATGGCCATTAATATCTTTGTATTAGCTGGACTCGGTGGCTCAGGCTGTCATCCTGCGCTTTGGGAGGCCGAGGTGAGTGGATTGCCTGAGCCCGAGGGTTCTAGACCCGCCTGGGCAACTTGGCAAGACCTCATCTCTACAACAAATCAAAAATTAGCCAGGCGTGGTAGCGCGAGCCTGAAGTCCCAGCTACTTGGAGGGCTGAGGCGGAAGGATCGCTGGAGCCCAGCAGGTCGAGGCTGCGGTGGCCGGGAGCGGCCGCTGCACTCCAGTCTGGGCGACAGAGTGAGACTCCAACTCAAAAAAAAAAACTTTGTATTTTTCAATCAAGAAAATTATTTCAAAAATGAAGAAAATTTCTAAAAGCTTAAATGGTTATATAATTGTGATTGGACTTAAATGATTGATGGAAACACAAAAATATTTTATTGGACCTTGTAAGGATAACTCTTAGTTAAAAATTTAGATTATCAGACTCCAGATTTAAGATATTCTTTAAGTTTGGATTGTGCAAAATGACATAAGGAACTACCACTAATATTTGCATAGTTAATTGCTTGAAAAAGCAATTAATAAAGCAATTTGTAGAATGAATTTATGACTAAGAAAAATTCATCTGCATTGCTAATTATCTGATTTCATTAGTTTTTGTTTTCTTTCTCCTCTGCTTTTGTAAAGAGGTTTTCTGCATTGCAACAATATTTTGTTTTTAATTATTTTCTCAACATGTACCAGAAATAATTATAAGAATGAGAAAAGATTTGCAAAAATACATATCTGCAAGGGACTGGTATTCAGGTTATTTAATGAACCTTTGGAACATAATAATAAAATAAAAACAACTCAAATAATGGGTAAAAACAAATTTGAACAGTCACATCAGAAAGAATACATACAAATGGCCAACAGCACACACACACAAAATTGTTTGACATTGTTTGTCATGAAGGTCATGCAAATTAGAAACACAATGAGATATCATTCTATTTCCCAGACAAAGAATAAATGATAGTAGATTGGGGACACCAAATGTTTCTGATCATGAAAAGCAAATAAAATTCTCATACATTAGTGGGAGCAACATAATATGGTATTGCAACTTTAGAAATATTTACAAAAATTTCTTATGGAACCAAGCACACACGTATCTTTGGATCCAATAATTGTACTAATGGGTATTTGTTCAAGAGAAGTGCAAGCATATATCCACACATGTGGACACAAACAAAAGGCTTATTCAGGAATCTTCATTGAAGTTTTATTTACAAGAGTCACAAGATAAAGACATCTCAGATGTCTATTAATGGAAGAATGGATAAACTTGGCATATGGCAATAAAAGAGTGTCCCGCAATAAAAAGGTACAGAATACTGACACATGCATAAGTATGATTGATGCTCAAAACAATTACTAATCACCAGAGAAATGCAAACAAATACTACAATGAGATACCATCACATATCAGTCAGAATGGCTATTATTAAAAACTGGAAGGGGGTGATTCCAAGATGCTGACAAGAGTCAGTTGGAGTGCATGAATCTCCACATAAAAGAGTGGGTACAGGGACAAATAAGCATTCAAGGATGTCAGCAAGTGAGTGTGTGAGTGGTTGACCGCCTGGGGACTCAGGGACAAGTGACCTGAGCTCTCCTGCTGAGGTGACTGTCCCCACACTGCAACTCAGATCCCAGCAAAATTCATGGCCAAGAAGCAGGCACCATCTTTGAGAGTCTACCCACAAGAAAGCAGCAAAAAACACCCACTTCCTGTGCCACTCACCACCACAATCTCCAGTACCAGATCAGACACTGGCAGCAGGGACCACAGAGAAAATACAATGGAGGAACTAGCCACTGAGTCCCAGTAGAGGACAAGATGCAGAGACACCCCTACCACTTTGGTCCAGACAGGCTCTGACTGCCCATGTCAAGAGGGATACTACTCCCTGAGACTGAGACTGAGTGGCAAACTCAACACCTTTCTGAGGTTGATCATTACCAACCCAAAGAGGATACTCTGGGTCCAGAATCCCCAGAGGAAAAGGCCTGCCAAGGAGACTTAGGTGCCCCATCACCCTAACTGAAACATTTACAGGTTTATGATTGCAAGTGGAGATGAAGAACCCTGCCCAACGTTGACAATTGGTGGTTAGTTTTAAAGTCTTACTTTGTCATCCAGACTGGAATACAGTGACACACTCTCAGCCACTGCAGCCTCAACCCACTGGGCTCAAGCACCTATCACCTCAGACTCCCAAATAGCTGGAACTACAGGCATGTCACCGCACATGGCTAATTTTTTTTATTTGTTGTAGAGACGAGGTCTCGTCAAGTCACCCAGGCAGGTCTTGATACCCTGGGCTCAGGCAATCCTCTCACCTCTGCCTACAAAGTATTGGGATTACAAGCATGAGCCACCACCCCTGGACAGCCCAGCTCCCTTTTCCCAGCAATTTGTAAGATGTATGATCCAGATGAGGAGCATTCTGATCAGCACACACAGAGGTCTGAACACATGCAGAGCAGTTGGGGGAGATTCACACCTTCTTCTTGACCACAAGTTGAGCAGGGAGACAGATCTAGAGGTCAGGACCCCACTCATCTGATGCCAGCCAAGAGTAGCAGTGCTTGGGTCACACCTACAAGGACCTCAAAGCTTCAGAAACTGCCACAAGTGGGTGCTCAAGAATTACATAAGTTTTTGAGGAGGAGAGAATTTTCCTGCTCTTTCTATACAGTTTGCAGGGTAGGAGGGGGGCTTTGTATTTCATTTTGTTTTGCTTCTTCTCCTTCTTATTTTTTTACACAACGATAAATATGAGTGTGAAAAGATCCTCATATTTTTGGTTTTATTTTTTCTTTTCTCCTATTTTTTTATCCTTTTTATTGGTTGTTTGTCAATCTGCTGCTTGGTTTGTTTGTTTCTCCTTCTCTTCTTTACTTTCTTCATTGTTTTTCTTCTCCCTTATCTCTTTCTTAGTTCCTTTTCTTTCCATTATGGTATTTTGTACCCAGGAGAGATATATATGTTCCTATTCCATGGACCTGCTGTGATGGAAAGTGGGTCCCTGGGGGCTCACACACCAATCAGTGAACACTGTAATCAGAGGCAGCTTTTGAATCTTAGCACTTCCCCAATATACTATATTCAAATCTCAGAGCTGCAAAAGCACAGCACATCACCCCAACCTCAACCTGACTCAAAATCAACCAAATCCAGAGGTTTTACCAAAGTAAAGCAAAAAGAAGTGAAAATTACTCCCTATCTTGCTGAGCAAGTGAAGTAAAGAGGAAATAAAAATCCATCACAAGTGATGAGAAACCAACAAAAATACCAAGGGCCCAACAAAGATTAAAAAGGATAGTGCACGAGAATAAAGATTTCAGAACTCAGTGGAGAGAGCTCAGATCTACTGTCCTAACACCATAAATGCTGAGATCAAATAATGGTTGGGAAAGATTAACAAGAATCAAGAAAGGTAAAATGAAAATATAAAAGAATTAATTACTGAGATGCAAGCTAGAACAATAATGCAGATAAAATAAATAACAAACAGACAAGCATGGGAACCATAATGAACAACAAGAAGAAAGAATCTCAGAGTTTGAAGATCAAAATGTGGAACTCACCCAATCTGTTTAAAACATAGAAAGGAAGCTTAAAAGGACTGAAGAAAGCCTTCAAGACATGTGTGATTATATTAAGAGATCAAACTTATGCCTAACTGGTATCTCTGAAGCAGAAAAGGAGAATGAGAGCAGCCTGGAACAAACATTCCATTAGGTCATCCAAAAAAAACTTTTCATGTATCATCTGATATGTGAGCATCAAAACCTAAGAGATTCAGAGAACCCCTGCAAGGCACAAAATTTGAAGACCATCTCTTAGACATGTAGTAATTCACTTTTATAAAATTGTTTTAAAATAAAAATAGTCACAGGCAGCAAGAAAGAAATGTCACTACCTACTGGGGAAGACCAATTAGAATAGCAGAAAACCTGTCTACAAAAACACTACAGACTAGAAGAGACTGGAGTCCAATCATCAAATTTCTCAAAGATAAACAATTCTAACTAAGGAATTTCTACCCAGCTAAGCTAGACTTCATAAGTGATGGAGAATTAATATCCTTTCCAGACATTCAATCCCTAAGAGCCTATGCTGACTCCAGATCAGATCTACAAGACATGCTTAATAAGGTATAAAACAAAGAAGAAAGATAAAAAGAGACAAATGGCAGTCTGCCCCAAAATGAAGAAAAACAGAGAACTTACACAGCATGCATCATAAATGCAAAATTGAAAAAACACACATACATCAACCCAAAAATCAAAGGAAAATCAATGAGCAAACAAACAACAACTACAAAATTCTATAAAAGCCTCATGACAAGGATAAACTCTCACATCTCAATAACCAGCCTGGACATTAATGGACTAAATGAACCACTTAAAAGCCATAGAATGAAAACTGTGTGTATACATACATTACATATGTATATAAAACCACACATTATATATGTATATAAAACCACAACCCATCAACACATCACACCAGAATGGACACTCAGAGACCCAATGTTAGAGGATAGAAAACAAATTTTCAGATGAACAGAACACAAAAGAAAGCAGGGGTTGTAATCTTCATATCAGATAAAACAGCCTTCAAGCTATCAAAAATTTAAAAAGATGAAGTACACTACATTAAAAGATACAACCCATCAACAAGAAATATCCATCCTAGACATATATGCACCCAACACAGGAGCACCATCTTTTATAAAACAGTTAAAGCTACAAAGTAAACTGTAAAAAAAAAGATTGACTATAACAATTTCATAGTTGGTGAATTAAATACCCCATTAACAAACCTAGATAGATCAAGAAAAAGATCAAGCCAGGCTTGGTGGCTCAGCCTGTAATCCCAGCACTTTGGGAGGCCAAGGCAAGTAAATTCCTTGAGCCTGCAGGTTCAAGACCAGCCTGGGCAACTTTACGAGACCTCATTTCTACAATAAATAAAAAAAATATGCCAGGTGTGGTAATGTGTGCTTGTAGTTCCAGCTACTTGGAAGATTGAGGCCAAAGGTTCTCCAGAGCCCAGCAGGTCGACGCTAGGGTGACTGTGAGTATGCCACTGCCCTCCAGCCTGGGCGACAGAATGAGACACCAACTCAAAAAAAAAAAAAAATTAACAAGGAGATCCAGAACCCAAACTTGATGTTTGACCAAATGGACTTAATACATACCTACAGAACACTCCACCCAACAACCACAGAATATACATTCTATTTATCACCGCATAGAACATACTCCAAAATAGACCACATATGCAAACATAAAGCAAACATAAACAAATTCCATAAGATGAAAATACTGCCATGCACCTTCTCAGACTACAGTGGAATAAAAATAAATATCAACACCAACAAAGTTGCCTCAAGATCCCCAAAGACATTGGCACTAAACAGCATGATGCTGAACAACTCCTGGGTCAACATGGAAATAAAAGCAGAAATTGAAAGATTTCTGGAAACAAATGAACATAAGACACATCTTACGAAAACCTCTGGATACCATGAAAACAGTACTGAGAGAGAAGTCATTTCTTTATGAACACATATCAAGAAAATGGAAAGATCACATATTACCAGATTGACAAATCATGTAAGGGAGTTGGAAAGACAAGACCAAAACTCTGCTTCAGCAGAGGAATTCAGGTCACCAAAGTAAAAGCCCAAATACAGGAAATAGAGGACAAATATATAGAAAAAAATCAATGAAACAAAAAACTGGTTCTTTAAAAGGATAAACAAGATTGATGGGAACCTAACTAGACTGACCAAGAAAAAGAAAAAAAAAGCCAAAATAAATACAAACAGAAACACAAAAAGTCAAATCACAATGAACTCTGAAGATACACAAAAAGTTATCAAAGATTGCTATGCACACCTTTATGGAAACAAACTGGAAAACCTAAATAAAATGGAAGACTTTCTGGGACATCACTCACTCTCCCAAAGTTGAAACAAGAAGAAATTGATACATTAAATAGACCACACACACACACACACAAAAACCAGGAAATCAACTCTGTCATAAGAAAACTATCCACAAAATTAAAGTCCTGGACCACACAGTTTTCAAGCAGAGTTGTACAAAACAAATAAGGAGAAGTTGACACCAATCCTACTGAAAGCATTCCAAGCAATTGAGAAAGATGGAACTCTCCCTGAATCATTTATGAAACTAACACCACATTGATACCCATACCAAGTAAAGATACAACAAAAAAAGAGAACTACAGACCAATATCCCCAATGAACATAGATGCAAAAATACTTAGCAAGATTATAACAAATCAGGTGCAGCAATACATCTCAAATAACTTCCATCATCACCAAGTAAGCTTAATTCCTGAGATGCAGGACAGGTTCAACACCTACAAAACCATGAATCTAATTAAATATATTAACAGATATAAAAATAGGAATCACAAGGTTATATCATTAGACACTGAAAAGGCTTTCAATAAAATCCAGCATACTTTCTTGATAAAAATGTTTGAACATCTAGACATAGAGGAAGCATGTCTTAAAATAATAATAAGCATCTTTGAAAAATGCAGTCAACATATTTCTGAACAGACAAAAACTGGAAGCATTTCCTCTGAAAACTGGAAAAAGACAAGGCTGCTACTCTCATCTCTCTTGTTCAAAATAGTGCTGAAAGTCATAGCTAGAGCAATCAGACAAGAGAAGAACATCAGGTGTATCCAAAAAACAAAAGAGGAAATAAAGTTGTCCCTCTTTGTTGATGAAATGATTCTATGCCTTGAAAACCCAAGAAAATCTGTTTAAAAAATGCACCAACAAAGTCTCAGGGTGCAAAATCAGGGAGCAAAAGACAGTTGCATTCTTATAAGCTAACAACAAATAAGCATAGGACTAAATAATAAGCACAATCCCATTCAAAATAGCCATAAAAAATGAAATGCCTTGGCATTTTCCTAAGCAAAGAAGTGAAAAACCTTTACAATTAAAACTAAAAAACCACTACTGAAATAAATGAAAGTACACAAACAAATGGAAAAAATATTCCATGTTTGTGAATTGGAAGAATCAACATTGTAAAGATGTCCATCTTACCCAAGGCAATCTACAGATTTAGGTCAGTATCCATTAAATTACCAGCATCATTCTTCTCTGGCCTGGAAACAATAATGCAAAAAATCACATGGAAACACAAATAACCATGAACAGCCAAAACAAGCCTCAACAAAAGAAACAAAGCAGGAGACATCACACTTTCAGACATTAAACCTTATTATCAGTCTACAACAATCAAAATAGCCTGGTATTGATCCAAGAACAGTCATATAGACCAAAGGAATAGGATAACGATTCCGGAAGCAAAACCTCAATTCTCAACCAACTCATCTTTGACAATACCTCCACTAACAACCACTGGAGAGAGGAGAACTTATTCAGTAAATGGTGCTGGAAAAACTGGCTGACCACAAGAAGAAGATTAAACACAGCCCTTACCTATCACCATACACAAAAATCAACTCTAAATGGATCAAGGACCTAAATGTAAAACCTCAAACTATTAGAACCTTAGAAAATTCAGGAGACATTGATTTGAACTTGCAACCAATTCCTGCTCATAATCCCAAATGCCCATGCCATAAGTGATAAGAGAGCCAAGTGGGACCTCATCAACCTGAAAAGCTTCTGCAAACAAAAGAAACCATCAAGATAGCAGGAAGAGAGCCCATAGAATGGCAAAAAATATTTGCCAACTGTATATCCAACAAAGACCTAACATCTAGAATCTACAAGGAGCTCAAATATGCCAGAAAGTAAAACAAACAAAAACAAACAACAACAACAAAAAAAAACCCAGCCCTATTATGAGGTGGGCAAAAGATATGAATAGACACTTCTCAAAAAAACGAAAGAAGACAGCAGCAGCCAACAAATACCATCAAAAACTGCTCAACCTTTCTAATCATCAAAGAAATACAAATTAAAGCCACTCTGAGATAACACCTAATTCCAGTCAGGATGGCTATCATCAGTAATTCAAAAAACAACAGATGCTGGAGAGGATATGGGGGAAAGGGGGAAAACCTCTACATTCTTGATGGAAGTAAAAACTACTACAGTCTCTTTGGAAAGTATTGTGACAATTCCTAAAAGATCTAAAAATCAACCTTCCATATGAGCCAGCAATCCCTCTTGTGGTAAAATACCTGGAAGAACTCAAATCACTCTATGAAAAAGATACCTTCCCATGCATGTTTATAGCAGCATTATTCACATAGCAAAAACATAGAACCAACGGTGCTGCCCATTGAAAGTAGCCTTGATAAAAAAATATGGTACATGTACACAATGGAATGCTACACAGCCATTAAGAAGGACAAAATTATTAACTTCTCAGCAACTTGGATAGATTAGAGTCTATAATACTCAGTGACCTATCACAGAAACACAGATCTGAGTACCACATGTTCGCACTTATAAGCAGTCCCTGAACAAGTATCATAATACTACAAGAAAATAATTGATACTAGTGGGAATCTACCAGGAAGGGGAGCACTTCATAATAAGTGTCTCTGATTTCAAACCAGGGGAAGTGGAGACCAAAGTGAGGCTCAAACTTTACCTGGATTATGACATTCTGTGTGTCTAACCTTGAATTTTACTGCACATCCTTAAAATAATAATTAAAAAGAAACATAGAATATACATTCTACTAGTCACTACATGGAACATACTCCAAGACTGACCACATCCTTGGTCATAAATCAAGCATAAACAAGTTTCATAAGATTGAAATACTGCTATGTACCTTCTCTGACCACAATGGAATAAAAATAAATATAACACCAACAAAATTCTCCCAAAACAGACAAAAGACATGGAACTAAAAAGTATGATGCTGACCAACTCCTGGGTCAACAAAGACATCAAAGCAGAAATTAAATGATTTCAGGAAACAAATGAAAATAAAGACACCTCTTACCAAAACCTCTGGGATGCCATGAAAGCAGTACTAAGAGGGAAATGATGTATATTTATGTGAACACACATCAAGGAAATAGATCACAAGTTAGCAACCTAACAAAATACCTAAGGGAGCTAGAAATACAAGACCACCAAAACCCTAAAGTCAGCAGAAGAATCCAGATCACCAAAGTAAAAGCCCAAATACGGAACATAGAAGACAAAAAATCATAGAAAAATTCAATAAAACATAGCTTTTTTGAAATACCTTCTTTTCCCCAAAGATCCTTTCATTAAAAAGATAAACAAGATTGATGGAACCCTTGCCAGATGGATCAAGAAAGAAAGAGAAAAGCCCAATGAAACAATGAGAAATGTAAAAAAATCAAGTGACAATTCACCCCAAATAGATACAAGAGATTAACAGAGATTGCTATACACACCTCTATGAGAACAAACCTGAAAACCTAAATAAAATGGTGGAGTTTCTGACATAGCACAATCTCTCAAGGTTGAAAAAAGAAGAAATTCAGACCCAGAATAGATAAATAACAACCCAGGAAATTGACTCTCATATAAAAACTACCTACAAAAAATAATTTTATAAAATGCACTGGGCCATACGGATTTCCAACAGAATTCTACAAAACATACAAGGAGGAGGTGTTATCAATCCTATTGAAAGTATTCCAGGTAATTGTTGGAAGTCCTAGCTAGAGCAATCAGACAAGAGATGGAAATAAGGGATAGCCAAATAAGAAAAGAGGAAGTCATTTTCCGACCTTTAAAATCCAAAGAAATCTATCAAAAATCTCCTTGCATTAATGAAGGACTTTGGTAAATTCTCAGACTATACAAGAAATGTGCAAAAGACAGTCACATTCTTATACACCAAAAACAAATAGGCAGAGGAACAAACAAAAAGCACAATCCCATTCACAATAGCTACACACACACACACACACACACACACACACACACACACACACACAAATAAATATTTCAGCATCTTCCTACCCAGAGAGGTGAAAGACCTTTATGACAAAAACTACAAAACACTGCTCAAATAAATCAAAGAAGTCACAAACAAATAGAAAATGTTCAATACTCATGGATTGGAATAATCAACATTATTACAATGTCCACCCTATCAAAGGCAATCTGAAGATTCAATGAAATATCCATTAAATTACCAATGTCATTCTTCTCAGACCTGGAAAAGTCAATACAGAAATTCATATGGAAACATAAATAACCACGAATAGCCAAAATAATCCTTAGCATAAGAAGCAAAGCAGTAGATATCACACTTACAGACTTTAAATTTTACTGTAAGGCTACAATAATCAAAACTGCCAGGTATTGGTACAAGAACAGGCATTACAGAACAATGAAACAGGACGGAGATTCCAGAAGCACCCTCAATTTCTCAACCAAGTCATCTTCAACAAAGCCCCCACAAACAGTCACTGGAGAGAAAGTAACTTATTTAATTAATAGTGGTAGGAAAACTGGCCGACCACATGCAGTAGAATGAAACAGGACCCCTACCTTTCACTATACACCATAATCAACTCTAAATGGATCAAAGACTTAAGCATAAATCCACAAAGTATAAGAATCTTAGAAAACACAGGAGACACCCCCTATGGAAATTGGGATAGGCAACCAATTCTTGATCAAAATCACAAATGCCCATGCCATAAAAGATAAGGTAGACATAAGAGACCTCATCAAAATGAAAAGCTTCTGCATAGAATAAACCACCAAGAGAGTGGATAGGCAGTCCACAGAATGGGAATAAGTGCTTGCCAACTGTATATCTCACAAAGGCCTAACTTCCCCAATATATAAGAAACCCAAATGTGCTGAAAAGAAAAAAACAAACGGCCATATTAAAAAGTGGGCAAAAGATATGAATAGACACTTCTTAAAAGAAAGCACACAAGCAGTCAACAAAGACAAAGAAAAATACTGCTCAGTCTCACTAATCATCCAAGAAATTCAAATAAATACTGCACTAAGATACCACCTAACCCAGTCAGTATGGCCATCATCAATAACGCAAAAAACAACAGATGCTGGAGAGGATGCGCGGGGAAAAGAATTTGTCTATACTTTCGGTGGAAGTATAAACTAGAGCAGCCTCTGTGGAAAACATTGTGGCGATTCCTAAAAGATCTAAAAATTGACCTTCCATATGACCCAGCAATTCCGTTTCTGTGAATATACCCAGAGGAACTCAAATCATCTTATAAAAAAGACACCTACACACACATGTTTATTGAAGCATTATTCACAATAGGAAAAACCTGAAACCAACTGTGCTGCCCCAAAAAAGTGAACTGGATAAAAAAAATGTGGTGTATCTACTTGATGGTATATTACACAGTAATAAAGAAAAACAACATTGTGGACTTTACAACAACTTGGATGGAGTTACAGTCTACAATACTCAATGATTTGCCACAGAAACAAAGATCCGAGTACTACATGGACTCACTCATAATTGGACCCTGAACATTTGTCATAGTACTACATGAAAAGGGATTGAGAGTTTAGGACACTGCCATGGGAGGATGGGCACATAACATCAATAAGGGTCTCCAAACTTTACCTGTACAATGACTACTTATGTGCCTAACCCTGAATTTTATCCCACATCTTCAAAATTAAAATTATGTGTAAAGCAAATAAAAAAATAAGGGGATTGGCATTAGAGGGTTGCTACCAGAGGAGGGAGGGAAGGACGCACAACATCAATAATGGGTATCTGGTCTAACCCAGGTGAAGTGGGCACCAAATGGAGACCCAAGGTTTATCTTTACAATGACCACTTATCTACCTAACCCTGAGCTGTACCCCACATCTTTAAAATAAATAAAAATAAGTTTGTAGAAACATTGAAAAAAATAACAGATATCTGCAAGGCTGAGGAGAAAAGAGAACACTTGCATGTAGCTGGTGGGAATGTAAGGTAGTCTAATCCCCCTGGAAATCCCTTCAGGGATTTCTCAAAGAATCCCAAACAGATCTACGTTTCAACTCAGCAATCCCTTTTCTGGGTGTGTACCCAAAGGAGCATAAATTGTTTTAGCAAAAAGACACCTGCAGCCTTATGTTTATCACATCATTCTTCACATTAGCAAAAACATGGAACCAACCCAGGTGCCCATTGATCATGGTCTAGGTAAAGAAAATGTGGTACATACACACCATGGAATGCTGTATTGTCATAGGCAATAATGAAATCATGTTATTTGCAGCACACGGATACAGTCGTTGACCACCATACTAACCAAATTATTACGGGAATAGAAAACTGAGTACCACATATTCTCACTCATAGGTAGGAACTAAACAATAGACACACATGGGCCCAAGAACGGGAACGACAGACAATGGGGATGAGTGGTGGAAAGAAGAAAGGAGGAATAGGGGCTGCAAAATTACCCATCAAATATCATGCTCAGTGCTGTGAGGTTTATGGGGGAAGACGGCAGGATCACCAGAAGTCCAAACCTTGACATCACATAATATACCTATGAAACAAATCACATGTATTTGTTGAATCTAAAGTAAAATAAAATTAATTGTTTAAAAACATAAAAGATAATGCACTGTATATTCAAAACTGCTAAAAGTAGATTTTTTTTAAGTGTGTGAGGTGATGGATTTATTAAGCTGATTTAATCATTCCACTTTAAACATACTACGTTACACTTTATTCCATGCAATTGGCCCTTGAACTGCAAAGTCTCACTTATAAGTGGATTTTCTTCCACCTCAGTTACTACTGAGACAGCAAGACAAACGCCTCCTCTCCTCAACCTACTCAATGTAAAAAAGACTAGAACAAAGATCTCTATGATGATCCGCTAAATAGATAGTAGATATACTTTCTCTTCCTTATAGACTTTCTTAATAAAACTTTATTTTCACTAGCTTAATTTAAGAATACAGTACATAATACAAATAACTTACAAAAATATGTGTTGATCAACAGTTTATGTTTACCAGTTATCAGGAAGTCTTCTGGCCACCTGTAGTATATTAATAGTTTTGAGGGAGACAAAAGTTGTGTTACATTTTTTTACTGGGCAAGGGGTTGATGCTCTCTTTACTGTGTTTTTCAAGGGTCAATTGGGTATAATTATTTAATGTTAATTTGAAACAAAAGTTAGAAAACATACACTGAAGGACAAGTCATCAAATAACACAAACTGTACTATATGAAATTCTAGAAGAGGCATAACTAATCTATGACAAACATGATCCGTACAGAGATTGCCTTGAGTGGTGGGAGTGACAACCACCTAGGAAAGAATCTGAGGAAACTTTATAGATGATATTTTCATGCAGTAGTTTAAAAATTGAGTCAATAGGCTGGGATCGGTGGCTCAGCCTGTAATACCGTGACTTGGGGGGCCGAGGTGAGTGGATTGCCTGAGCCCACCGGTTCGAGACCCGCCCGGGCAACTTGGCGAGACCTCATCTCTACAATAAATCAAAAACTAGCCGGGCGTGGTAGCGCGCGCCTGTAGTTCCAGCTAGTGGGAAGGCTGAGGCGAAAGGATCGCCGGAGACCAGCAGGTCGAGGCTGCGGTGGCCAGGAGCGGCCACTGCACTCCAGTCTGGGCAACAGAGTGAGACTCCGACTCAAAAAATAAAATAAAATAAAATAAAAATGGAGTCAGTTACAAGACTGCATACAACTGTCAAAATTAAGCAAAGTAACACTGAAGATTTGTGGATATCATTTTATGAAATCTTTATAATGAAATAATAAATTGCAAATAAATATTAAACTCTACATAATTATACTGATGTTAATGTATTCATAGAGAAGTGTATTAATATGTAATTTACTTTTGAATACATTAAAAATTAGTTGGATTAACAGCTGATTTGATAAATAGATAAATGAAGATGATAAACTAAAGATAGGGAATATTCAAAGTAGATGATAAGGTGGAATTTCAAATGTTTACCATAACATCTTTCCTGGTTGCTGTAGAAGTCTGTTTAAATAGTATGTCAGAAAAATTAAAGAATAATAGAGTGAACAAACATCTGGAGGTATTGATATTTAAAAAAAATAATTATATAGATTTATTTTAGCTTGGTATTAACCATGGGGTGAGGATCATGGGAAAACTATTACTATTACTTAAAAACATAATTGTATTTTTTTCCTAGCTTTGCCTTCCCCCAATGCAATGCAATGTGAGGCCGATGGACTGCACACGTGCAAAATAGAATTTTGTCCTGAGTAAGGCAAATAAAGAAAAATACTCAAATGTTGGAACACACCTCCTCTCTTCCTGAGAGACTGTGAGAAATCCATTTTCCCTAGTGTTAACTAAGTATTCTCTGAAAAGGTAATGGAAAGTTTACTAGCATATATTATTTTGGCTCAGGAACTCACCCCTGAGAATAAAAACATATAGATCTGGGATAGTAAACCTTTATCTCTTCAGAGATTATCCAAGCTAGTCAATTACTCTTTAACTTCTAAAGTCTGTTCTTTAACTGAGACACCAATATTCTTTACTCATAAAACCCTAATTGTGCAGAAACATGATAATATCCTTTTTAAAGTTCCATAGGCATTAAGCTATCTTCATTTTTGCATTATAGTTCTGATTCCAATTAATACTGGTTTACCTAGAGATTTGTAGTAATTGTTTCCTTGTAATTATTTTTTAAAATTCAGTGCTTATTAAAAGCTAAAAGAGAAAAGATAGTGAACTCCTTGGTCCTGTTTTCCATATTAGTTGTATATAAGTTCTTTGCTTTTTTCCTCTTTAAACTCCAAGAATAAAGCGTTGGATAGCACATCTACACTGCATCTGGGTATCTTTGGGTTTAGAACACCATATTTATTTTCTCAAACTTATTTTCTTTAAATAAATTGGGATTTTCAAGATAATTAATGTGCATAACTTGTATATCCCAATTCATACAAAAAACATTTATGATCTGGTGTATTGTAAAATCAATAGCATCTTAGTATTAAAAATTAATTGTAATATTTCTTCAGGTACTTTTCCATTGGTAAAATGTTAATGTATTCCATGACCCTAATAAATAATATTCATAACTTTTTTATCTTTCCTACCCCATTATATATTTTTAGTGAGTTATTGTATAGCTGATGTTACATAGTATATTTAATTTAATGAGTTACTGACATTGCTGGAAGAAGCCTATTTGCCTATCTGCCTTTGTTTTATTTATTTATTTTTTGTATTTAACATCTCAAGTGTTTAAAAATGATGATTCTGAATATTCCTATGATGTGAGCCCAAAGACTTTGCTTCTCACTTGGAAAATACCTATTGATTTATTTAATCTTTTAAGCAAATACTTTGTATAATTTTGATAAGACTTCACATACTAGCACACAACCTAATCATGACTGATGTTATTTATTATTTTTATAAGACTAGTATAATTATTCTAATATTTCAGGCAGAAACAGTAATTTTGATTGCAGAAAGTACTTTAGAATCTAATGAGGACATCAAACACAAGTCCATACACTGTATAATTTTAATCTAAAATATATATCAATTCAAATGATATGTGACCATACATTTTTAGGTAAAAATTTGTGAGATTTTGTTTTATCTTCTTAAAATTTTGTAGTGTCAATAACTTGTTTACATAATTTATTACAATTTATGGAAGTTCCTAAATGATAGGTAGAACAAAGCAAATCATTTTAACTTTGAGAATTTTGTGGGTATGTTCCCTTGATGGATCTGAGATACTGATTACAAAGTGACCATACTTTCCTTGTTCAAAACCTTAGGGGAAAGTCTTTCAATGTTTTCCCATTTAATATGATACTAGCTGTGAATTTGCCATACATGACTTTTATCATGCTGTGGTATATGCTCACTTTTACCAATTTTATTCCACATAATACTGGATGTTCTGGCCGCAGCAATTAGGCAATGGAAATAAATAAATGGCATCAAAATTGGAAAGAAAGAAGTGAAACGATCTTTATTTGCTGATGATATGATCTTATATTTTGAAAAATTAAAGACTCTACCAAAAACTCTTAGAACTGTTAAGTGGATTTAGTAAGATTACAGAATACAAAATCAACTTACAAAAATCAGTAGCTTTTATATACACTAACAGCAATCAACCTAAACATAAAATCAAGAAGGTGATGTCATTTATAATATCTAAAAAAATAAAATAAAATTCATAAAAATAAATTTATCCAAGTAAGTAAAATATCTCTACAATAAAAACTATAAAACACTAATGAAACAAGTTGAAAAGAATTCAAACAAATGGAAAGAAACTTTTCTTTTCCCCAGGATGGCACATTAGATGCCTACAGAGTGTCTCAGCCAAATAGTGTGCAAAGATCAACTCAGTGAGCTGCCACTCAAGAAGGAAAATGAGAATTCACCAGAACAGTGAAGGACAGACGAGATTCCAAGAAGAATGTGGGCAAGCAGCCCAGCGATAACAGTAAGTGAAGGTCTAGCACATGGGACGGGACAGAGAAATTTTCTCTGTGACTCACCTTTCAGGGAGGGATCCTGAAACACAAATATCGTGTGTACTCATTCTTGCGTGAGAACTCAAAAAGGGGATTTTATGGACATAGAAAGTACAATGGCCGGGCTCGGTGGTTCAGCCTGTAATCCCGCGCCTTTGGGAGGCTGAGGTGAGTGGATTGCCTGAGCCCGTGGGTTCGAGACCCGCCTGGGCAAGCGAGACCTCATCTCTACAATAAATCAAAAATCAGCCGGGCATGGTAGTGCGCGCCTATAGTTCCAGCTACTTGGAAGGCTGAAGCGGAAGGATCGCCGGAGCCCAGCAGGTCGAGGCTGCGGTGGCCGGGAGCGGCCACTGCACTCCAGTCTGGGCAACTCAAAAAAAAAAAAAAAGTAGGCACCTCTCCAGTCTTTATAGACAGGCTTTAGCAAGAGCAGGTTTTTTTGTTTTTTTTTTTACCAGTGATCGAATCGGAGATTCTGCCTTGCTGATGCAGTTCTCCGGTGGGCTCGCTTTGGTGACTAGGTCCATGAGGGCAGGTCTGGAGACAGGTTCGCAGGGACCAGCATGATGCCTGGGT
>CAUYQG010168395.1:0-14254 GCA_963574415.1 Tarsius wallacei | reverse complement strand
AGAGTTGTATTTCCTTAAGATACTTCCTTAGATGTAGACTTGTGCATGAAAGAATGTGGATATTTTTAATGGGATAAAAATTCTAGATTACAGAGAAAGTTTGTATTTGTCAAGAGTGTATTAGCAACTCCCGCATCCCTGCCAACCCCCCCCCCACAGCACTGAACATTGATTCCTTTATTATCTCTTTGATGAAATCAGTCTTGTTTTAATAATTGCAAATAAGCCGGACTCGGTGGCTCAGTCTGTAATCCCAGCACTTCGGGAGGCGTAGGCGAGTGGATTGTCTGAGCCCGCGGGTTCGAGACCCACACGGGCAACTTGGCAAGACCTCGTCTCTATAATAAATCAAAAATTAGCTGGGTGTGGTGGCGCGTGCCTGTAGTTCCGGCTACTTGGAAGGCTGAGACCGAAGGATTGCCGGAGCCCAGCAGGTCGAGGCTGCGGTGGCCGGGAGCGGCCACTGCACTCCAGCCTGGGCGACAGAGTGAGATTCCAACTCAAAACAATAATAATAATAATAATTGCAACTATTCATCTTTTGACACTGTTTGCTGTTCTCCTTGCAAGATGTACCTATTTGTAATTTTGTCCATTTTAATGGAGCATTTTTGCATCATCTATTTGAAATAATGTTTTAGGCTGCAGATATTAAGACTCGGCTCCTCTTACCTCCTCAGCCTCATCTTTAAAATCACAAGAATATGATGTTGTAAATTCAGCTCTTGTTTATACCAACAGTTTTCCAATTGTAGTCATTTTCTCTGGTTATTACTCAGCTTAATGCCTACTTTTTAACGGCCGTCTGATCTCATAGGTGCTCAGACTTTATTGTGCTGTTATTATCAGCTCGTAGATCATGATGCACTAAATCTGCAATGGCAACCAGCAGTCTGTAGCCAGATCCAGGCCACTACTTTTCTCTTTTTTTCTTTTTCTTCTTTCTTTTTTTTCTGCTCATGGAGTGGTTTTATTGTTTCGTTTGCTTGTTTCTATATTTTAATTTGGTTTGGTTTTTAACATTATAAAATTGATTTTCAACATTTATTTTGAAAATTATAAACCCGGCTTACAATATAAATTACCATGAAAGGCCCAGACTCTTTCCCTCTCTTCAAAAATTGGAAAATCTGCCATCACTGTATTCCAGGTCACCATGGTCCCCTTGGTGCCCTGTTGCTTCACGGCCAGCCTCAAACATACAGGGGCCCATTTGGTCCATTAACCTTTGAACAGGGTGTCTCAGCCTCAGAACTATTGGCTTGTTGAGCCAGATAATTCTTTGTTGGGGTTTGAGAAGTTGTCCAGTGCATTTTGGGAGGATTAGCAGCACCCCTGGCTTTTACCCACTAGAGCTAGTAATACCTCTACCACCCTGTTGTGACCACAAAAAACATCTCCAGCCATTGCCAGAGTCCCCTGGGAGAGGACTCTGTCCTTTCTGTGAGAACCACTCTCTTAGTATCTGGAACCTCTAATCTGATCTAGATGGGTTAAAACCTGCAGAAAATATGGGCTCACTTGAACTCACTATGAACTCAAGAGGTCACTTTTTGCTATCTCCTATTAAAATGACTGTCCCTATTTTTTTTTTCAGTGTGAAGGAGGGCTATAGACAACTAGGGGTGAGCTCTAATTTGGGGTCTGTGGCAAAAGGAGATGAACTTGCCTTCAGAATAGATAGGCCAGGGCCAATCCTCAATGAGGCTCTCAGGTCCTTCTCATTGAGTAAGATGCTTAGCTGGGAGATTCTCTGGGCTACAATTTTGATCATCAGGTCAACCACTAGATGTAAAGCCAGGATTAAGTTATTCAAGGTACAAGGAAGCAAAGTTTGAAGAATCCTTTTCACTCCCCCAGATAATTCCTCTAGTCCTTTCTAATACAGGGGACTGTATTTTCCTTTCCAGCCATAGTCGCCAGTGGGAGGCAAGGAAGACATTCCTGGAGAAAGAAAACACTGAGGTTTTACTCCTGGGCTGTGCTGAGTTCTTCCTGTTTTTCCTCTGCTTCGGAGGATTGAAGTTAGCTGGCATTTAGGCCACTGTCACTCAGGCTTTCTGTTGACCTTCGTCCTCTGGCTCAGTGCCTACTTATATCCGGGATGCGTGGTGAGTCAAAAGTCAACATTTTTTTTTTCCCCTGGGACTTGAAGAAACCTCTTTACTTATACCCAAGGTGGTTCTTTTTTGTTTTGAAAATATATAGACTGGCTAGCAACTAGGAGATTTTCTCTCAGGCATCCATTATCTCTATATCTTCTAGAAATTTATTAAGGTTTCTTGCTGTGTGATTTTATTCTTCCCCATTTTCCTAAACTGCTACAGATATTTTCTTTTCTTTCTCTCTCTCTTTTTTTTTCTTAAAGAGATAGAGTCCTGCTCTATCATCCAGGCTGGTTTTTGCAGGGGCATGATCGTAGCTCACTGTAACCTCCACCTCCTGGACTCAAGCAATCCTCCCACCTCAGCCTCCCAAGTAGCTGGGAATACAGGTGCGTGCCACTATGCCCAACTAATATTTTTATTTTGTGTAGAGATGGAGTCGCCTATGTTTCCCAGGCTGGTCTCAACCTCCTGGGCTCAAGTGATCCTCCCACAGCCTTTCAGAGCACTCGAATTATAGGCATGGACCCTTGTGCCTGGCCTATTTTCTTGTTTCTAAGTTATTTAGTGATTTCGATGGAATATAAGGTATAATGTATAGGCTCAATTTGCCATCTGAAACCAAGAGAAGTCAGAAGAAGACTTTTGGCTAGAATGGGGAATATTGGAATATTGGAATATTGGAATGATGAAGTCTAACTGGACCAGGATCATTTCTTGAAACTTTCAGTAAATTCCAGAACACGGCAAGGGGATGGGCTCGAGGCTGCACAGCACTTACTGTCACTGCAACGTAAGATCTGTGTTGATGGACACGTGCTGATCGCCAAAGGATGTGTTGGTGATCCGCAATCAGGGAGGCGTGGGCGCTTCCCCAGTTCCTCCCAGTCAGTCCTTGGCTTATATGAGCATTTCGATCTAAGGTAGCACTCACTTATTAATTCATTTATTCAGTTCATATTGAGTGTTTGTGTTATGCCTGGCACGGAAACTGATATATGTGAATGAAGAAAGGCATACAATGTTTCTTCCTTTACAAACTTATATCTGGAAGGGGAAAGAAACACTAAGCCAGGAAGCAAATAGATAGCATAGTTTCACATAGTGATGATCCTTATGATGAAAATAAAGAAAGGCAGGGGGCAGAAAATTATAGAAACTGGGTAACCAGGCTCTTTCAGAGAAGGCAAAAAGAGATGGCGTTGAGCAGAGTTGCTGGGAAGTGGTAAGCCATGTGACACCCAGAACTCCTTCTAGAATATCCAAGACAGAAGAAGAATGAAGCTTGGTGAATCAGACAAAAAGACAACAGCACCAGTGTGGCCAGAGCAGAGGGCAAGCAGGGATAAATGGAGTCCCAAAGGTTCTTGGAACAAAGTAAGCAGTTTGGATTTGTGTTTTTCCCTCAGTGTGATCAGTAAACACCAGAGGCTTTTAAGCGGATGAACCTGACTTGCCTTATTTTTCAAAGTTCTCCATGGCTTCTGGGTAGATGGGGCAAGAATGGAAGCAGATAGACCAGTTAGGAAGTGGCTGTGATCTTCGTGATCAGCAAGAGGTGACGTGGGCGTGACACATTGTGGGCGGTAGAGACAAACGCAAGTGGACAGATTTGAGGTTGTGCCTTGGAGTGAGATGTTCTGCTGGACTGGCGGTGGGAGCTGAGCAGGAGAGGAGAATCAAGGGTGATTTCTTGGTTTTGGACTTAAGCAATGGGTGGATGATGGAACCATTCACCGAGATGTTGATCATGGGGTCAATCAGATTTGTGTTGGGGGTTCATTTAGGAATAGGGAAACCAATAGTACTGAAGTGTGAAATTTGTGAAATTTTGGAAGGTCTGTACTTCTAGAAGTGACTGCAATAAACAGTCACAAAGGATTGTGTGATTGGACCTGATGTGTATACAGTCTCCTCTTATTAATTGGCGTCTTATGGGCTCCTCCTACTAAAAATGAGGTCAGCACCATTCATGGACTGGGAGCTTGTTAGAAATGCAGAACCATGGAACTCACCATAGTCTTCCTGAATCAGAATATTCATTTTAACAAGAGTCTCCATGAGATTCCTATGCACACTAAACTTTGGTCATTAGAAAGGAGTCATTGAATCTACTCACAAGGAAACATACAAACTGGTGGACATTCTACACAATAACTGGTCTATAATCTCTAAAATGTCAATATCAAAGAAGGACTTCTGCGTGGCTCTATATTAAAGAAAAATAAAGAGACAGAAAAACTAGAATGTGATTCACAAATCTGAATTGGCATTGGATCCTTTTGCTTTAAAAGATATTTTTGAGCTGGGCACAGTGGCTCACACCTGTAATCCTAGCACGTTGGGAGGCGGAGGCGAGAGGATTGTCTGAGCCCATGGGTTCGAGACTAGACTGGACAAATTGGCAAGACCTCATCTCTACAATAAATCAAAAAATTAGCTGGGCGCGGTGGTGGTGCACACCTGTAGCTCCAACTACTTGGAAGGCTGAGACGGAAGGATTGCCTGAGCCTGGCAGGTCGAGGCTGTGGTGGCCGGGAGTGTGACCCTGCACTCCAGCCTGGGCAACAGAGTGAGACTCCTACTGGAAAAAAAAAAAAAAGATATTTTTGAGACAACTGGCCAAACTTCAAAGGGGTCTTTGGGTGAAGGGTACATTAGAGTTTCTTTCTGTTGAGGTACCCTTGCATATATGCTTGAAATCTTGACTGCTCTGGACCATTGCATGCTGTGCCTGAGCTGGGGGGAGAAATTTCTGGAGGTCTCTTTAACCCGACAGCACTCTGAGCATACTTCTTAAAGTCTCAGCCAGTAGACAGCAAAGCCTTCCCAGCACAAGAGATGGACTGTCAACTTTCCTCACATTGGGCATGGGTAGCATGGCAAGTGTCATGGAAAAATGTCAGGAAAAGCCTCACTTGGGGGTAACTGTGGCACTCAGTCCCAGAAAATCTATACCAGAATACTTTATAGAAGTGGTTCTGGCTCTGGGTCTCTCTTCCTTCCAGGTTCATTTTTTTCAAATATTTTCATTTTTCAAATATTGTATAATGTTAAAAACTTTATACTTGCCTTTCTCTGTGCTTGTAGAAATTTATGTCTTTCTGTTTAAAACTGCCAGGGTACTATACCAGGTACATGCCCAAAGCACAAAAACATTTTCATAACCATAATGGTGATTATTTTCTCCATATACTTAGAGATTCCATGAGCAGGTTTGTCCTTTGTGGTTGAACATTTCTTTCTTTGAAAGGGCTACAATTCGGCAGTACTGACTTAAAAACTCTTGCATCAGTAACTTAAGGGTTTAAGGATTGTATCTTACTATAACCCCCAAATGGAGGGCAGATAATTCTCAAGAATCAGTAACAGAGTTAAATGTGATCTCAAAGTTAACTCATCATTTATAAAACAGCTATTTTTAGCTGTTGTTTGAGACCTAAGTTCCTAAACCGAAGATCAGATTTCAAGAGATTGGATCTCATATTGAATAATAAGAATGTTTTCAAGAAGCATTTAATTTTTTCTCCATTGGAAATTGTGATCTAGGTCCCCAACTGCACAGAATGAATAAGTAAATACCACTCCATCGAAATTATGCATTGATTACTCCTAAGTTGAGGCAAACTCATTCCATGTACAACTGTTTGCACATTTTGTTCCAAGTCACTCAATTGTATAGCATCTAATTTACTGGCTTCCTCATGACTCATTGTGATAAGTGTGTGATGTGCTCAGTCCACTTGATGTGCTTGCCATGGGATTTCCTTCAAAGATATGAAACTGTGTCTGCTTTCGTTTTTGTACTGATGCCCACATCCTGTGCTCCTTGGAGAGTCACTGTGTTTGAAATATGTTGACGGCCAGCACAAAGAAGCAATGTGCTTAACCTCAGGTCAGAGACTGGAACCTGGCTAGTGTTTGAATCATCTGATTAATGCAGACCCCCTGTTTACTTGGAAAGAAGAAGCCGGTGTGACACGGAGATCTATTGTGTGTCACCACATGGGGGGTATAGAAGACTTTGATCAGAGGAGCAGTCTCTTTTTTTATCTCCTGTCACTTTGATTTCAAGTGTATATAATAAGCATTGCGTACCCAAATGAAAAATTTTTAAAACACAGCATTCCTATCACTCTCGGACATTCATTTCTTTCCCATTCAACGTTTTTCAGAGCTTAAATTTATGTCTGCTTCAAAAGTTGTTATTACAGGAATTATCACATTGAAATTATAATAATGATTCTATAGTTTGGGCTCTTTCTTCTCTGTTAGGCCCAACCAACCTGGGTGTTTGAAAAGGATTTCTTTTTCCACCTGTCACTTGAAATGTTTCTCACTTCCATTGTGACCTGAACACGCAGAATGTGTTAGGAGCAAATATGTATCACCTGTATGAACCAGAAGAAGAATAAACGCCTTTCTAAGACTTGCATCAAAGAAGGGAGAAATTATGAGGGACTGCAGCAGTGACTGAGGTGGCATACTTTTTATCATCACCAAGGCTATTTCTGTGTATTCAATGTGTTTGGAAAGATATTTGGAGTGACAATCTCAATCCCCATCAGTTCCCCAAAGGCAGACCAATTAAGTATAATATCTACAGAAAAAAACTAGCATTCTCATTTTGCATACACATTGGGGAATTGGCATAGTGTCTTACTCTACCAGAACACCAGCTGATAAAGTTTACCGAAGCATGCAAAACAAGTTCTCACCTCTTCTTTCAACAGCTCTTCATAGGAATTTTCAAGTCACCCCTTTCAGCATCTATGTGTAACCCTTCTCCCACTAGGACGTTGTCTTGCTGTCAAGGACTATATACTATGGTAGGAGAGAAAATGCAAACCCAAAATAATTCAGGTATTACCTTATCAAGTCAACATAGGGTTTGTTATTGGCTGTATTTTTCAGGGGAAGCGATTTTAAAAGGCAGGACTCAATCTGAAACTATAAGAATAATAGGAAGATTTGAACTAGTAGTCAAGGTGATGAGTTTGGTATTACAGGAGAGGAAAGCAACCCGAACAAAGATATCCAAATGGAAAGGAATTTGCTCAAACGGGCTTTGAGAAAATTGATCTAATGTGTAGAATTTACATTAAGAATTACCGTAAGAGAAACTTCTGATTTTGAAAGTGAGGCACAAATATATATTTAATGCTGCAGGAATTAAGTAACCAATTTTTGAGAAGTGGCAGAAAATAATTTTTAAAATTATGTTTATGTACTACTAAGCTAACTGAAACAAGCCATAGTGAAAGGTCATATACTGTGTGATTCCATTTATTTGACATTCTTGAAGAGGCAAAACTGGAGACAGAAAACAGACTGTCATTGCTGGGAGGTTAGGGTCAGGGAGCTTGGAGGAATGTTTGGGAATAATGGAACTTCTTTGTATTTTGATTATGGTGGTAACTAAATGATCGTATACATTTTCTAAAACTTGCAGAATTTTACATTAAAATAGTAAATTTTGCTATTATTTCATTATACTTTTAGAAGATAAAAAATGATATTTAAAGATGCATTTGGGATGAAAATGAGAATGAATACCACAGGAACAGATAGATGGAGAGATTATTAAAATTAAATGTCTCAATATATTAATCAAATGTTTAAACCTATCAAGGAGGATAGCATAAATAGAATATGAATGCATGTCTCAGGAATATATACATGAAGTGTTATATCATAACATCTTTCTAATGTAAAATGGCACAGTTAGATTAGTTTTGAGGATGTTTTGTTAGTTACTATCAAGCTGAGATGGTTAAGTGGACAGGAAACATGAGTCACCAGCACCATGGTTAAAGTGTTAACCACTGGCAAAACAACATCCAAAAAATTAAAAAGAAATCCATCAACACCAACCTTCTTATTATCAAAAGTAGACATTCCAAGTCACTTAAAGGCAAAAATGAGTAGATGTGAGCAAATATAATTGACTAAATGTTGAGCCCATTTTGAAATGCAGGATCACTTTTTGCGATTTAGTGGAATTAGCTAGCATTTGATTTTGATTCAACTTTTTTGTTCCTGCTCTGAGATATTCCCCATCACGTGTGGTATCAGTACTTAGAAAAATGTCTCTGCATGTTTTTCTGGGCACTGATGTTGAGGATAAGCCTTTTCTTGAGGGTTCAGCTTTTCTTTTAGGAGTGGGCTAAAGTGTTGGATATGCTTTATTTAAGTTCTCACATTTTTGCTGTAATAACCTCCTTGGGAACCTGGAGCTTCACAGGACTGACCTCAATACCTTGACTCACATCACCACGTCCCCAGCCTTTGACAAACCCAGCTAATTTCCAACTCTATCAACATGCCTACCCTGTGATTGCCAGCTATGAAAACGGCCCATCTTATCAATGTTGAATATGTAGAAGTCATGATTCCTTTGTGGGGTTGAAACACCACCTGTCATTTCTTGTTGGTGACGTTTCTGAAGCTTTGTTTTTGAACCCTCCCTGGGGAACTAGGTTTACCAAACTAAGTGCGCTCACAAGTGAATGCTGAAAATGGGATACTGCTGTGCTGGCAGGGGACAAACTGTGAAAACCACCATGTCAGTGCTAGGAGAAAAAAAGAGTTCAGAAAATAGCATGAGACTTTTTTTTTTTTTTTTTGAGTTGGAGTCTCACTCTGTCGCCCAGACTGGAGTGCAGTGGCCGAGAAGCCTCGACCTGCTGGGCTCCGGCGATCCTTCCGCCTCAGCCTTCCAAGGAGCTGGAACTACAGGCGCGCGCTACCACGCCCAGCTAATTTTTTGATTTATCGTAGAGATGAGGTCTTGCTTGCCCAGGCGGGTCTCGAACCCGCGGGCTCAGGCAGTGCACTCACCTCAGCCTCCCAAAGGCGTGGGATTACAGGCTGAGCCACCGAGCCCGGCTAAAAAATTTAAAAATTAACTGGGCATGGTGGCATGCACCTGTAGTCCCAGTTACTTGAGGAACTGAGGTGGAAGGACCCCAGTAGGTCAAGGCCGCGGTGGCTGTGAGCGTGCCACTACACTCCAGCCTGGGTGATAGAGCGAGACCCCGACTCAAAAAAAAGCAAAACAGAAAAAGAATGATCTTGCCACACCACAGTCACACAACAAGCAGAGGCAGCAAAGGCCTCGGACAAATCCTCCTGCTTTTAGTTCAGGGTTTGCCTTCCTGGGACCTCACTTACCACGTCTATGGGAATCCGTCTCCACCATGTCGATTAGAGTAAGCCGAAAGCTATGATGCTACCCATCAAAACTTGCTTTTGGAAGATATTCAAGGGACTCATGGCCCCTCTCAATGCCCCCCAGACCTGGCCATAAAGGACACCTTTGTGAACGCCTCTCAGATCCTGTATGGCAGCAGCCCCAGAGTCCTGGGCATCGACAGCGATGCCAACTTGGAGCTCATCAACACTTGGGTAGCCGAGAACACCAATCACAAGATCAGCCAGCTGCTTGACAGCCTGCCATCTGACACCCGCCTCGTCCTCCTCAATGCTATCTACCTGAGTGGTAAGGAGGCCCTTGACCAGTGGCCTTCCCTTCCTGGGTCTGTCTTTCCCTCCTGCCTTCAAAGCCCACCCAATCCCAAGTTTCACAACCAGATCCCAATGTCCATCCCATCCTTTGCTAACCGGCCTTTTAGCTTCTCTTCATCCTTTCCCTTCTTGCATTAGAGCAACCCTTCCCCCCTCTTCCCTTTAGCCAAATGGAAGACGACATTCAATCCCCAAAAAACCAGCATGGAGCTCTTTCACCTCAAAAACTCTGTTATAAAAGTGCCCATGATGACTAGCAAGAAGTACCCTGTGGCCCATTTCATTGACCCAACCCTGAAGGCCAAGGTAAGTTCTTGGTCCTTCTGACTCCTGTTTCAAACCCACCTGGGTCTCCTGACTTCTTTTCTACAGTGGTCCTATCATTTGGGGGTACATCCTTACGAATTCCCCATTTCTACTCCTTCTATCTGTATCTCCACCCTATTCTTTTCTTCTTCCCCTTTCTCCAGCCTTGGCCGAGGCAGGCATTGTGTATTTTAGGCTGGAAGACAGGATTCTAAAGCTTCTTCATGCATCTTTGCTGCATCAAATAGCAAAAAGTGAGTCGTGTTTCTATTCTGTGCATCTGTTTGTCTTCCCAGTTGACCCACTAGAAGACCCTGGTGGCTTAGCAAATCGTGTGTGTGTGTGTGTGTGTGTGTGTGTGTACCTGTGTATGGGTATATCTGTGTATGTGCACGTAGGCAGCAAGTGTGTGTGTGTGAACCTATGGTAAATGGCTGAAGTTCCTTAGCAGAAATGGAACAATATAATTTAAATGAGTGTGGAGGGAGGGAAGACCGAATAGGGAGCCCAGAGGATTCTAGTTAGTTAACAATCTAATGTCCAGTGAGCAGACATTTCTGCCTTGTTAGGATGGCAAGACACAGACCTGTGAGACAGAAAAAAAACAGGAGACATCCAATGTCTCAGAGCCCGGCTAAGAAATAGAGAATCTGCCTTGGAACGTGCCAGGCTCGTTTCCACCTAGGGAGCTTCCCGGGACTTTTCTCTCTGCCTGGACCCTTCTTCACTCATATCTTCACAGAGCTTGTTCCTTCTGGTAATTTGGGTGTCAGCTCAAAGGTCACCGTGGCAGGGAGGCCTTCTCCCCTTAAAATAGCCTCCTCTTCACCCTGGAAAACCTCCCACTGTTTTATTGTGTTCATAGTACTCACCACCCTCTGAAATCATGTCGTTTATTTGGTGATATGATACAGTATTGTCGGTCTTCCTGAAATATTGTCTCTCTGCTTGGGTACAGGGCCCGGTCTTGTTTCCTTCTATAACTTCAATGCCTAGAGCAATGTCATACATACAATGCAAAAATATACTGATTACTGAATCCATGAATGAATGAAATAGAGGGTGCCAAAGGTAGCTACTCACTTAGTATGAGTGGCTGGAAAACTCCATAGAGGAGGTTACTTTTTTTTTTTTTTTTTGAGTCGAGATCTCACTCTGTCACCCAGACTGGAGCGCAGTGGCACACTCATGGCTCACTGCAGCCTCGACTTCCTAGACTCAGGCAATCCTTCCACCTCAGCCTTCCAGGTAGCTTGGACTACAGGCTCATGCTACCACGCCTGGCTAATTTTTTAAATTTTTTGTAGCCGGGCTTGGTGGCTCAGCCCGTAATCCCAGCGCTTTGGGAGACCGAGGTGAGTGGATTGCCTGGGCCCTGGGGTTCGAGACCCGCCTGGGCAACTTGGCGAGACCTCATCTCTACAATAAATAAAAAATTAGCTGGGCGTGGTAGCACACACCTGTAGTTCCAGCTACTTGAAAGGCTGAGGCAGAAGGATCACCGGAGCCCAACAGGTCGAGGCTGCAGTGGCTGACCTGGGTGACAGAGTGAGACTCCAACTCAAAAAAAAATTTTTTTTGTAGAATCGGGGTCTCCCTGTGTTGGAGACTGGTCTCAAACTCCTGGCCTCAAGCAATCCTCATGCCTCGGCCTCCCAAAATGCTGGGTTCACAGGTGTAAGCCACCATGCCTGGCATAGGAGGTTACTTTTGACCAGTCTTAGCTCGTTTATTTATCTATTCATGCACTTATCCACCCATGCATCCATCCCTAGCTAATGTATTTGACCATTCACGACTCATTTAACAGAACCAGTCAGAACAGCATGTATAAGGCACAGAAGAGTGAGTATATATGACATGTTCAGATATGCCTGAGTCAGAATACGTGGGGGAGTCGTATGTGGTGGGGAGACATCGATATGAAGTTTTTCAATGCCAGAGGAAGAAGAGGAGTGGTGTGCACAAAACTCATTATTTACAGTTTCTTGGGTTTTAAACATTTAATTTAATGTATTGACATTACAAATGCAAAATCAAAGTTTTGCATATGCTTTTAATTTGAAGCTGAACTTGCTAAATTATAGAGTAATTTTTATATTAAAATATTAAAGAGATTTGTTCAATTAATTAACCCATATTGAACAGATGACACTCATTTATACCATTTGTTCTATTTACAAACATAGTTAATTAATATTCTACATTAATCTCTTATACATTTAATGTACTTGATTTTTTTTTTTTTTTTTTTTTTGAGTCTGACTCTCACTCTGTCGCCCAGTCTGGAGTGCAGTGGCACGCTCACAGCCACCGCAGCCTCGACCTGCTGGGCTCAGACGATCCTTCCACCTCAGCCTTCCAAGTAGTTGGAACTACAGGCACGCACCACTATGCCCGGCTAATTTTTTTTTATTTATTGTAGAGATGAGGTCTCACCAAGTTACCCAGGCTGGTCTCGAACCCCTGGACTTAGGCAATCCTCTCGCTTCAGCCTCCCAAAGTGCTTACAGGTTTTATTTTTTATTTATTTTTATTTTTTTATTTTTTTTAGTGATAGGATCTCATTCTGTTGCCCAGGCTGGAGTGCGGTGGTGCAGTCGTAGCTCACTGCTGCCTTGAACTCCTTGAGGTCAAATGATCCTTCCATCTCAGCCTCCCAAGTAGCTAGGACTACAAGTGCAGGCCACCTCACTCTGCCTGTTTTCTTTTTAAATATGTTCAATATCTGACAGGGCAGTTACAACTCTGCTTGGCCATATCATCCTGGCACCTAAAGCCCATTTGTGAACTGAAAATTGAGTTTGAAGGGTAAATCAACTTCTAACCAGCACTTAATGATGTTATCCTATGACTTGTTGCTTCAAATCATATAACTAGCATGTCAGATTCTCTTGAAAATTACAATCATTGGCTAGGTGCAATGGCTTATACCTGTAATCCCAGTGCTGTGAGAGGCTGAGGTGGGAGAATCACTTGAGGCCAGAAGCTCAAGACCAGCCTGGGCAACACAGGAGAATCCATCTCTACAGAAAATAAAAAAATTAGCTGTGTGTTGTGGTGGCACATGCCTGTAGTCCCAGCTACTCGGGAAGCTGAGGTGGAAGGATCACTTGAGCCCAGGAGGTTGAGGCTACAGTGAACTGTGAGCGTGCCACTGTACTCCAGCTTGGGTGGACAGAGTAAGACCCTGTCTCTTAAAAAAAAATTATAATCAGTATTTTAAGTAACATGCAGATTACTGTGAACTTAATAGTGTTAGCCATTTTAACATTATGGAGTTTGTCATTCCCATGATAGATTCTAAACCCACCTGGGACTTAAGGTATTTACCTAAGTAAGTGGGTTAGATTTACCAGCTTGGGTACACTGAGGTTACTGGCCTGAAAATTCAAAACCACAGCATGGTACATTTTTGGTCAAAGATTCAAGGTATGTATATGGAACTTGAAAGGCATATGCTGCCCAGATGAGTAAATCTGGGCCTGTGTCACAGGGACCCCATACCCATCCTCTTCAGTTAATATTGATTTGCAACCTACTTCTTCTGGGCCATTTTGTCAGATTCCAACAATTGATTGCTTTCCATTCATTTCTTTGTTTCTTTTTTTTTTTTTTTTTGAGTTGGGGTCTTTGTTGCTCATGCTAGAGTGCAGTGGCATGTTCATGGCCACCACAGCTTCAACCTCCTGGACTCAGGCCTTCCAAGTAGCTGAAACTACAGGTGTGCACCTCCATGCTCAGATAATTTTTTAATTTATTGTAGAGATGAGGTCTTTCCAAGTTGCCCAGGCTGGTCTCCAACCCCTGGACTAAGGCATTCCTCTCACCTCTGCCTCCCAAAGTGCTGGAATTACAGGCATGAGCCACCACGCCCAGCTTAATTTTTAAAAAAAATAATTATTTGGCTGGGCTCGGTGGCTCAGGCTGTAATCCCAGCACTTTGGGAGGCCGAGGTGAGTGGATTGCCTGAGCCCGTGGGTTTGAGACCCACCCGGGCAACTTAGCGAGACCTCGTCTCTACAGTAAATCAAAAAAATTAGCCAGGCGTAGTAGCGCACACCTGTAGTTCCGGCTACTTGGAAGGCTGAGACAGAAGGACCTGAGCCCAGCAGGTCGAAGCTATGGTGGCTGGGAGCATGCCACTGCACTCCAGTGTGGGTGACAGAGTGAGAGTCCAACTCAAAAATAAATAAATAAATAAAATAATTATTTATTTATTAAAACAATTTTTTTTTTTAGTCTTGTTGAGCTCCGGCGATCCTTCCACCTCAGCCTTCCAAGTAATCGGAACTACAAGCGCATGCTACATGCCC
>CAUYQG010168390.1:0-38420 GCA_963574415.1 Tarsius wallacei | reverse complement strand
GTGGGTTTGAGACCAGCCTGGGCAACTTGGCAAGACCTCTTCCCTACAATAAATCAAAAATTAGCTGGGCCGGGCTCGGTGGCTCAGCCTGTAATCCCGCGCCTTGGGAGGCTGAGGTGAGTGGATTGCCTGAGCCCACGGATTCGAGACCTGCCTGGGTAGGCGAAACCTCATCTCTACAATAAAAATTTTAAAAAAGTAGCCGGGTATGGTAGCGTGCGCCTGTAGTTCCGGCTACTTGGAAGGCTGAGGCGGAAGGATCGCCGGTAGGTCGAGGCTGCGGTGGCTGGGAACGGCCATGCACTCCAGTCTGGGCAACGGAGTGAGACTCCAACTCAAAAAAAAAAATTAGCTGGATGTGGTAGCACATGCCTGTAGTTCTGGCTACTTGGAAAACTGAGATGGAAGTATCGCCTGAGCCCAGCAGGTCGACTCTGGGGTGGCCGTAAGTGTGCCACTGCATTCCAGCCTGGGCGACATAGTGAGACTCCAACTCAAAAAATAAAAAATAAACAAATAATTTATAAAAGCCACTGTATATTCTTTAACTTTTCTCACTTTGTATAGCACCATGAAATTGACATGTAATAAACAAATATGTGCTGTCACTTTTTTCTCCCCACTTTAACATTTCATGAAATAATTTTATACAGAATCTTTACATACTTCTTTACAGGAGTACTTTTGTCTTCACTAAGGTACTTTTCCGTGATCTGATGCGATTTTTATTTTTTTAAGTTTTTTGAGATGTAGCATGTTTTGAATTTATTTCATTACTGGAAACTTTACCCCAAGCCAAATATCCATTCACATATCTTTAGGACTTTTTTTTATTTTAAGGAGATGGGGTGTTGATCTGTCGTCCAGGCTGGAGTATAGTGGCACAATATAGTTCACCGCAACCTCAGATTCCTAATTCAAGTTATCCTTCTGTCTCAGCCTCCTAAGTAGCTGGGATTACAGGTGTGAGCCACCATGCCTAGATGTCCATTTGTAAAAAATTATCTTATGAAATATACTCGTGATCCTTGTCATGTAATTACTTACCATTTTTAAAAGCTTGCTTACAATAATAGCTGCTACTTGAAATTTTTTCAGACCTTCAGGAATACTTGTTTTATCTGCTAAATTTATTGGTCTCCTATTTATTTTTTAATTTATTTGGGCATCTCACTCTGTTGCCTAGGCTGGAGTGCAGTGGCATTACCATGGCTCACTGCAGCCTCGACCTCCTGGGCTTAGGCGATCCTTCCCCCTCAGCCTCCTGAGTAGCTGAGCCTACAGGCACACACCACCATGCCCAGCTAATATTTTGATTTTTTGGTAGAGACAGGGTCTTGGTGTATTGCTTAGGCTTGTCGTTCTTTTTAAAAATGCCATCATTAACTTAGATGTTTTTAAGCTAATCTGTTTTCCCTAAATATTGGGTTGTTCAGCATATAGTGATGGGAGAGTGTTTTGTAGGGATTTTTCCAAGGGAAATTTTGGGAAAAAATATTGCCTGAAATTTGGGTATCTGTATACATTATTAGTAACTGTTAACCATACCGAATAAGTGATTTCACTGAAGAAATTTCTTTTGATTGGATACTCTGAATTTGAAGGTGGTCCATTTAATATGTAAACTTAGGTCAGTCCTGGGAAAGGTATTACTTTCTTGGAAATGATTTTGTTTTTAAGCAAGAGCACAATGGAATATGATACAATCATAAAGGAGGACAAAATTATGAACTTTGTAGCAACTTGGATGGGTTTAGAGGCTGTTGTCATACTCAGTGATCTATCACAGAAACAAAGAACTGAGTTCCACATGTTGCCACTCATAAGCGGACCCTGAACATTTATCATAATACTGTAAAAAAGGGATTGGCAGTAGTGGGAAACTGGCACTTCATCAATAAGGATACCTGATCTCAAACCAGGCAAAGTGGAAACCAAAGTGAGACCCAAACTTAACCTATACAATGACCATTTGTGTATCTTATTCTGAATTATACCCCACATCCTTAAAAAAATTTAAAAAAATAAAAAGTTATAAATGTGGCACATTATGTCATTTGATTTTTTTGCAGTTTGAGTATTTGCAATTATTATGTAAAAGGATTTGATCATTACATTTTTTTCATACCCGTATTTTATATGTCACTTAGACATTTTTGCAAGAAGGAATGCCTACTTCTGCACGATGTGATGATTTAGAAGCCTTAAAAAAGAAGGGTTGCCACCCAGATGATATAGAAAATCCCAGAGGCTCCAAAGATATAAAGAAAAATAAAAATGTAACCAACCGTAGCAAAGGAACAGCAGAGAAGCTCCAGCCAGAAGACATTACCCAGATCCAACCTCAGCAGTTGGTTTTGCAGTTGCGATCAGGTACTGAAATTCACATCTGAGTACCTTCCTTTCTACTTGAAGTTTTTGACACAAGCTTTATGCAAGCCTCTTACCAGTTTCTCATTTTCACATGAGGCCTGCCACTCAAAAAAAATGGAATAGTTTAAATTTTAGACTTTTTTTTTGCAAATATAACCATTCATAAGATACATATATACTTAGAATAATATTAAATGTGGCCTAGTTTGTGTGTGTGTGTGTGTGTGTGTGTGTGTGTGTGTGTGTGTGTGTGTGTGTCAGAGTCTCACTCTGTTGTCCAGGCTGGAGTGCAGTGGCATGCTCATATCTACCACAGCCTCAACCTGCTGGGCTCAGGCAGTCCTTCTGCCTCAACCTTTCAAGTAGCTGGAACTACAGGCATGTGCCACTACTCTGGCTAATTTTTTTATTTATTGGAGAGATGAGGTCTTGCCAAGTTGCCCTGACTGGTTTCGAAGCCATGGGCTCAGGCAGTCCTCTTACCTTGGCCTCCCAGAGTGCTGGGATTATAGGTGTGAGCCACCATGCCCGACCTAAGTGGACTAATGTTTAAAGTAAATTTTATTAAAGACTCAAAATATATTAATTAGATTTAATAAGTTTTAAAAATAAGTGTTCTTCCACTGGTATAATTATGTAATATAAAAGCAACATTTCAAGTTGTTCTTTTCCTTTGCATTTGTTTAGCATTGTTAAGATAAGGTTTTCATAAGTATATGTGTTGGTCTTAAATCTAAGAAAAACAAGCCTTTTTTCTTCCTGTTCTTGTTTCCAGTCTTTTCTCTCAGAAGAATGGTGAGAGAATGACCTTGTCCCCTCTTGTCTACTCTGCAGCGGATCGAACAGGCCTCTCCTCACCCTGCTCTAACGTTCCGCCATCACCTTCAGCCACAGACCCAGTGGTTCTTGTCAGGGCCTTTTTAAAAAACATTTGGTACCAAGTGATACTGTGCATTTCTTGAGCTGCTTTCCTGTTGGCGTCCATGTTGTCACTCCTCATCTTTCTTCTTATCTCTTACCATTGCTTTCCAGATTCTTTGTGTCCTTTTTTCTTCCTCCCTCTCTGCAGTCTACCTAAATATTGGTTTTTCTCTCATGACTTTAAAACCAGTTGTGTATTGCCACAACACAAACTTTTGTATAGAGCTCCAAACCTATTTCTCTAGCTGCCTGCTAGCAATCTACATAGAGAAAATCTACAAGTTAAAATTTATTGATTTATTTTTTTATCCAAAGCTTCTCATTCTCCTGTCTTTCCTAAGTGAATCACCCAATATCTCTTGTATCTCTCTCTTCTCCTTTCTTGTTTCAGTTCAGGTATTCTTCATCTCCCTCAATTTTTCCGTTACTTCTTAATTGGTCTCTTGTCTCTAGAATTCATTTTTTAAAGCTTTTCACCAGGTTTTCTAAAGTTTTTCTAAGTAAAAGATTACACTATTCACTTGCATATAGTGGCATCTCATTTATACACACAACAGCATTCTCACAACTTTATAGCATAAAAATCACTTGTGCCCTACCTTCCGTGTACTCTGCCTTACCCTCCCCAGACTTTTTTTGGTGTTCTGTTTTCCTCTCTGATAGTTATAAAGTCCTTTTGTCTGTTTTGCACACTGTGGATTAAGGATGTTATCTTTTTCATTTTTGCATCTCCAAGGACTGATGTATTTGTTGAATGAAATTGAGTATATACCCATTGAGTTACTTATAGAATTTTCAGGTTTTTGTAAAAATTTTGATAGTACATTTTATAGTGTTTATAGCATTTAAGTAAGACTTACTTGGTTTTCTTATTTATTTGTGATTGCCAGCAAGCAAATTTCCTTTTCTCATCTCTGTCTACTTAGGGGAACCACAGGCGTTTACATTAAAATTCAAGAGAGCTGAGGACTACCCCATTGATCTCTACTACCTTATGGACCTATCCTACTCTATGAAGGATGACTTGGAGAATGTGAAAAGTCTTGGAACAGATCTGATGAATGAAATGAGGAGGATTACTTCAGACTTCAGAATTGGTAGGGATGTTGGGAAAATTAATAATTTTCATTTGTGTAAGTCTTGGCAGATCTCAAAGCCCGTTTATGTTTCTGTTTTCTTCTTCACTGCTTCTTACTTGTGAAGTAAGTAGGCCAGTTTTGACCCTTTTCTTTCTGAGAGGAAACTAATGTTGCAGTCATACATTTATTCATCTTTCTGCGTCCTCGTTCTTCTGTCACTGAGTGCTACTATGCCATTTGACAGATTATACTTTGTAGATAATGAAATGCATGCTTGTTTTCATGGAAATTTATCCATTTGTCTGTTAATTTATTTTATAAACATTCAACTTCATTACAAATCAGTGTGACCATATCTGTCTGTACAGCCTAACCTCACCTCAGACCTGGATTTTCATATTATAATTATCTCCTTTCCAAGCCCTACTTTCATGCATCTCCAACTTAACTTCTCCTTTGCTTGCTTCTCTCCACTCAGAGCTTTGACAACAGAATATTGAAAAGGCTTGACAGTCTTGTGGAGGTTTGAAAGCTGCCTTTCAAAAGTTAGCTCAGTTTCAGTGGTCATATAAAAAATAGCACTTGTTTAAAATGATTTTTTATTCAGTAGGCATAATTTGAGGATCATGGAGATAGGAAGCTCTTACGAAGTTAGTCTTTTTTGAAGTAATCAGAATTGCAGGATATTCAATTATTTTTTATTCAACATACCATTATTGACAGCCGGTGTGCTAAGAAAATGAATGTGAGTTATTTTTAAAGTTGAGTAGACAAAAGAAAAAGATTGACTGATGTCTTAGTCCCTTTGGGCTACTCTAACAAAATATCCTAAACTGGGTAGCTTATAAACAACAGAAATTTGTTTCTTTCAGTTCCAGAGGCTCAGAAGTATAAGATAAGGCAGATTTTGTGTCTGGTGAGGGTCCTCTTTTGGGTCCGTATGTGGTGCCTTCTTGCTGTGTTCTCACACGGTGGAAGGTGGAAAGCAGCTCTCTGGGCCTCTTCCATAGTTCACAATCCCATTCATGAGGTCTCCACCCTTATGATCTGATCACCTCCCAAAGGCCCTACTTTATATTGCCATCGCATTGAACATTCGGTTTTCAGCACATGAATTTCAGGGTGACACAGAATTGAGGCCATGGTAATTTACATGTGATAATTAACATGAGTTTTCTAAAAATGCAAGTTTGTCCATCTCTATATCTGTCTCTCTATCTTTCTATCCATCCATCCATCCATTCATGTGTGTTTTTCTTCACAGGATTTGGCTCATTTGTGGAAAAGACTGTGATGCCCTACATTAGTACAACGCCAGCTAAACTCAAGAACCCTTGCACAAGTGAACAGAACTGCACCAGCCCATTTAGCTACAAAAATGTGCTCAGTCTTACTGATAAAGGAGAAGTATTTAATGAACTTGTTGGTAAACAACGCATATCTGGAAATTTGGATTCTCCAGAAGGTGGTTTTGATGCAATTATGCAAGTTGCAGTTTGTGGAGTAAGTGCATTCATTTCCTGTTAAGGGGTATAGTTTATATCATTATTACTATTTGTGTGAATTTTAAGTGTGATTTTACTGTCAATTAATAGAAAAGAAATGATCTTAAATTCCCTATCATTTGATTATCTCAGTGAAGTACAGATGTTAATCTCTTAAATTCCCTCCAACTACAAGGGCTTTATAAAAGCATATTTAATCATCATGTTCCTATTTAAACCAGACAGTTCATTCATACAGACTTTTAGAAGCCAGAGTGCTAATCATTTGAAACAGTGGGGCAGCTTAGCTAGTCTTCAGCTGGTGATCTGGGTCTTTAGAAGAGGCCCAGGTATCCTAATTTTCTGGCTTTGTACCCAAGATGGAATTTATGTTATCTGAGGCATCACTAGGAACTTGAAAGTGTCCAAAGGAATAGTGTCTCATCTTTTTATTTGGTCAGTTTTCTTTGCTTATCTTTAAAAGACATGTCTTTCTCCTGTGTCTTAGCAATCCAAAAAGAAAGAACTTTTTAAGCCCTAGTTTATAAGCTGTATGATAATGTGTATTTTGAGAAGTAATACAATATTTGAATTTTAATTGCAAGATTTTCAGTAGTAGCAAGCTCATCTCTGTTGTACCAGTGATTAGCATTTTATGGCTTGTGTAGCTGCTGAATATTTTGACAGTATTTTAACAATATAGCCGAGACTGAACCTAGAAAACATCATGAGGTCGTTTGTTTTAACTACCTACTCTTGTCTCGTTTTTGTCCTATACAGTATCCTATTCCCTAGAAGATTTTCCTTGATTCCAGAGGCCTCTTAATGATTATTTTTCACCCAGCTTTCTAAGGTGCTAACTGATACCAAAATAATAAGTGAAGCAATATGGTATAGTAGATAAGAGTTTTCTGTCACCACTGATCCTGGGCAGTTTACTTAAGTTTCCTGGGGCTGTTTCCTTCTCTTTAATAGGGGATAATAATAGTATATACCTCATAGGGCTCTTGTGAAACCTAAATGCAGTCATCCATATAAAGTAAGCATTTAGCAGATATTAACAACTATATTGTTGTTACTTTTGACTTCTCACTAGAGTGGTTGCAATTAAAGGTGAGTCTCTGCTTCTACAGTCGAAGAAAGTGGTATTCCAGGTAATACCAAGACTGACACCTCTTTTCTTTCTAGCCATTTATTTGTGGTCCTGTTAGCAGGTTACTGCTGCGGGGAGAGCATTATCTGTGCTGCCTCTAACCAGGCCTTAACTCATGAGATCAGACAAGCCATAGCACTCTTGCTTGTGGCTGTCTTTTTGTGTTTGTCATGCTGATCCACTTCTGTAGATGCAAAAGGGAAAGATATTGCACTCGTGCAAGATTGCCAGTATTAAATAAACTTAATTCCTGCCCTCAAGGAATTTATGGTCTTATGAGGATATAAATATATTAAGTAAATTTAGATAGATATCACTATAAAATTATGCAAATAGAATTTTACTGCTGTCCTTAGTTGGAAAAGGATGAGAACAAAATAAATTAGTGAACAGATAAGGAGTACAGACTGATAAGTTAGAATGGGTGGGATTGAACAGGGCAAGTCCTTGGATAAGATAATTTTTTTATATAATAAGGAAAGGAAGCCTAATATGGAGGCCTGATAAAGGAGGTGTAAGGTATAGAAGACAGAGCAAGGATGGATGGAAGGGTGAATGGGGACAAGACAGCAGCAGGAAGGTGAAGTCAGGATAGGCTGAGACACTTTTGTTTACTCAGCAAATATTCAGGCACCTACTATTTGCCAAGCAGTGTGCTAACTGCTGGAGATAGGAAGAGCAAAACTAAAAAAAAGTTTTTAAGAGCTGAGCGATATGGACAAGATTAGTCAAGTCAGTCAAGATTCATTGTAGAGTGGACTCCATTCAGTGGGTTCTGTGTGTTTATCCAAGACTGTTAGCATTGTGTAAAGAGAAGATGGAGAATTAGGTTAAAAGGACAATGGTAGCCTGTATGAAAATGAGATTTATGTTGAATTATTTTGAATAGTGCTTTAAAATTGAAATTTTTTATTTTCAAGTCACTGATTGGCTGGAGGAATGTTACGCGGCTGCTGGTGTTTTCCACAGATGCTGGGTTTCACTTTGCAGGAGATGGGAAACTTGGGGGCATTGTTTTACCAAATGATGGACAATGTCACCTGGAAAATGATGTGTACACGATGAGCCATTATTATGTAAGTGCTTAGTTCCTTACATAGTGAATGTATTTATGTTGGATTTTAGTGCTGAATGCAAAGAGAATTGTGGGTGACTGGCTTATGGGTTTTTCAGGGCTTGGGGTTTTGTTATTTTGGTTAAGTATGGGCCTTAACCTCATGTGCAGGAAACTAGTATTGTGAAGATGCGGCTGTATGTTTCCTTCCTGCCACTTAGCCCTGAAGTGGGAAAAGGATGCTCAGATATCACATTTACTCCTTGCCTCAATCCATAGCTGTGTCTCTTCTCTTCCTCTCATTTGCTCATGTCATTTGGTAGCAAAGTTGATGTTATTATTTCTAAACAAACAATTTATCTAGTCTTATACTTTTTCTCCTATATGATTTTTAAAAGTAGTCACTCTTCCTTCCCTTTATAGAAAAAAAAGATTGGTGAATTATTCAAGTTCTAGAAGAAATGCAAACATTGGTGAATCTTGGTCTTTTTCTTAAGTGATAGATAATAGAACTTCCAGTTACTGGCTATTCTTGAATTTTACTGTCCTTACATTTAACATATGTAGATAATCTTACTATGTAAAACCTTTTCAATGTGGAAATTTTTATACCTACATGAATTTAGAGGGAAGAGGATTAGAAACTCACATATACACACTATCCACTTCGGCCATTATTTGCCTTTGATACTCTTATTTGAAAGCAGTCTTGTATAAGTAATCCAGTTTTATATGCAAGTCATTAATATTTTCAAGAAGTGTTGAAGAACTGGAATAGATTGGAAGACTGTACTGTAGTTTCATATTAAATTATATTATTTTCTTAGGATTATCCTTCTATAGCTCATCTCGTCCAGAAACTCAGTGAAAATAACATTCAGACGATTTTTGCGGTTACTGAAGAATTTCAGCCCGTTTACAAGGTAAATATGTGTGAGGCAAGAAGAACAAGTTCTAGGCATTTTTCTTTAGTCTTAGAGGCAAATCTAAGTCTGAATTGAAATGTAGGAAGATGCTACCACATAAGCAAATGGAATTTTACAGAAGTAGTTTATATTAATTTTTAATCACATATTATAAAACTAATTTTTTTCATGTTTGACTTCTAAAAGTTACTTTGGAAATATTAGGGAACTTGTATTTAAAGATAAAAGTTGCTCAGTGGATGCTAATTGGTTGAATGAGTAGTATTTTTGTTTGACATGTTTTATCTTTTATTTGCAGGAACTGAAGAATTTGATTCCTAAGTCAGCAGTAGGAACATTATCTGCAAATTCTAGCAATGTAATTCAGTTGATCATTGATGCATACAACGTGAGTACATTTGTAATAAGTTCAGTTTTCCCTGGTGAGAATACTTGGCTCAAAGAAAGTAAAAGTAAAACTTCCCTCATAATAATTTAGCAAGCCCAAAAAACAATAAATAAATTTAAATTCTATATCTGAAGGAAAAGTTTTATGCATATTATTACAAAATCAAAATTACTTGCAAACCCTAAACAAAGCAAAAATATGATAAAGATATGTAGGGAAAATTTCTAAATATCTGTTTTTATATCATTAAGCAATCTTGTTAGAAAGCAGTCGTGAAGCAACTTATATTTAGATTTATGAGATTTCTTCAATCTTCTTTTTTCTCCCCAACATATCCTTTATAGGTTCATTTGTTTTGATTAATTGTGCTGGAAAAATTTTTTTGTCAGTTATTCTTTTCCCATGTATTCAGAGGATTTAATTTTCTGTTTCCAAGAGGTATATACACACTTATATATATGCCATAAAATATATAAAAATGTAAATGTATATTTAATTTCCCTAGTTAAAAAAAGATTTGCAGGATTGTTTTTTCTCCCACATATGGAAGAAAGTTGAATTGAAGTTACAGAGGAATTGGCTTCTCCTTTTAGCGCATAATGCCGGGTACCTTTAGTGATACCCATTTAGCATTGGTTGATCATTTAAATAATCTGAAGGCATTTGTAATATTATGGTAACCCTTGTGTGCTGCATACACCACTTTCGGTCCCACCCTCCAACCCTGTGTCAGGATGAAGTTTAGCTATTTTTTGCCTCACTCCAGGGGTTCCTAGCATGTTTTGGAAAGACTTGACTTAGAGGACGGATTTTTACAAAAGTTTTCAGGTCGGGATTCCAGTTGTTCCTTGTCTTCCCCATAGTTTCTTTGACTTAACACATCATTTTCCTAACTCCTGTCACACAGGAGATAGCTTGCCACTGTAGTCTTCTCTATTCGTCCTAAGAGGTCCGATACTTTAATTAAGCACTGGCTTCAATTGTTCCTCCTTGGGATTTGTTTTTTGTCTAGGCTACAATGGCTCCTAAGCAAATTTGTTCCAAATGCATGTCAGTTGTTTACCCTAGACCATAGTTAACAGGAAGGAGTAGGGCCGCAGGAGAGCCATTTTGCCAGTGGGGAAAGAAAACATTTGTTCTGCTTTCTTAGGACTCCTCATAATTAATAACAGGTCACTGTACTGTATGATATTTTAACTCAGTGATTAAAGTAAATTTTCTTTTCAATTGTGTATTTTGAAGATTGGATCCTTATTAATTCGAGTCCATTTCCCTGAGTTCTGTGTTAACTAGTTACTTGGTTGGATTTGGCTTCAAAGTATATTATTGAAATGATATTTTTTCTAAACAGTTTATTTTACCCATTGGTTTTATTCATTCCAGTAGCTTTTTTTTTTTTTTTTACTTTCCTATATATAATTAGGCTTTCTTTTAGTCTCTTTCCTCAGAAGTCATTTTGGAAAACAGCAAACTGCCAGAAGGAGTAACAATAAATTACAAATCTTACTGCAAGAATGGGGTGAATGGGACGGGGGAAAATGGAAGAAAATGTTCCAATATTTCCATTGGCGATGAGGTATGTTATATAAAGCATTTTCTGTAGAAAAGAAAACATTGCTTATTTATAGGTAAATTTAGTTTATACTTTGAGAAATATTAAAAAATCATTTTTTGAAATATTTTTTAGTAGATTTAAATCGCATTCGTTGTTAAACTTAGTCTTGATTTTTTTCCTTTAAGGTTCAATTTGAAATTAGCATAACTGCAAATAAATGTCCAAATAAGAATTCTGAAACCATTAAAATTAAGCCTCTGGGTTTCACTGAAGAAGTGGAGATTGTTCTTCAGTTTATCTGTGAGTGTGAATGTCAAAGCGAAGGCATCCCTGAAAGTCCGAAGTGTCATGAAGGAAATGGGACGTTTGAGTGTGGAGCATGCAGGTGAGCTGGTAGTTGTCTGACACTGACAGAATTGACTATGCTGACTTAGAAGGTTATAGTCAGCCTATATTTGGGAAATCCAGAGAAAATCTCTTCATTTGCAACAAATTAAGGATTTGTTCCAACTACTGTTGCTCACCACAAGATTAACTTGATGATCTTGTGTGTGTGATGTTTATACAAAGTGCTTTCCTGCCTTTTTTTCTTAAGATGACTGACTACTCTAAAATGAAAGCATTTGTAGCCATGCAAATATATTTAACAAACTTTTTATTAAGGCAGCGTTTCTCTTATGTGATAGCAATCTGAATTTTCTGGAGCAAAATAAGCTTATGTAAAGTATGTTTATAGGAAAGTGTTTTGGAAAAAACATGTCAAACTGATAATGATTATTTCATCTAGGAAATGGAATTATGAAGCAATAAGAGATGTTCACTTTGTAGAACATGTGCTTCTGCATTGTTGAAATATTTTTAAAAAATAAATTGTTATTAAATTAAAAAGAAAATGGTATTTTCAGAATGTAAAATCAAAAACTAACAAGATTTTAATCAAATTATTTTAAATCTTATTTTCACACTATGGTTACTGTTAATTAGAAATTAAAACTGAGTTTACTCTGCATACAGCTTTCTCCTTAAAATAGGAGGACAGAGGGGGAGAGTATTTTGATCTAAATGTCAGCCCCAAGTGACTGGACCATGAGAAAAATACATGAGTATAGTTTGCCACCCGTTAATTGTTGGTTCTCAATAACAGTTTAAATGCTGTAGTTTTTATTTCCATTCAAACACAGACTTTGAATCATGGTGATCCATTTTTAATAAAATGTCATTTAACGAAAAAGATGATCTTAACCGCTTTGCCTTCTCTATATTTTTATCACATATGGAATCAATGCATTCAGTGTCCATAAGCATTAGGTGTCCTAAAAATATACAGAGAATATGAAAAGTTTGAATCTGTAGGACACATTTACTTTTAGAGTATATTGGCCAAATGCAGGGGCTCAGGTCTGTAATCCCAGCACTTTGAGAGGCTAAGGCTGAAAGATTGCTTGAGCCCAGGAGTTCGAGACCAGCCTAGATAACATAGCGGACCTGTCTCTATAAAAACAAAAACAAACAAACAAAAAAACTAGCTGGCTTGGTGGCTTGCACCTGTAGTTCCAGCTACTCAGGAAGCTAATGTGGAAGGATTGCTTGAGCCCAGGAGGTCAAGGCTGCAGTGAGCCATGATCATGCCACTGCGTTCCAACCTGTACATCAGTTATATTTTCAAATCATCTGCACGATATTTTTTTTCAACTTCCTTACTTTTTGGGGGTGTGTGGTTACTATACTTTTTATGTTAACAGTTGGACTATTGCTTTAAATTTAGAGCTAGTTCACCTGTAATAGCATGCCTACATACTCTCTAAAAATACGTTTATTCTGCCTTTCTAGCTGTTTTGTTCACCTGTTCTTTGCTAGAATGTATTTTCATCTTGATCAAAATGGTTGCTTTCTTGAAGAAATGAATACTCCCACCTAAACAGTTTGTAGTTTGAAGAGAGTGTTCAGTTTTGTTTTCTTTCCCAGTCTTTTTGACAGAAGACTCGTTATTTTAAATTGTGTTTATTTTATATTTGTGCAATTTTGGAATCGTTCTTTAGATGCAACGAGGGACGTGTTGGTAGACATTGTGAATGTAGCACAGATGAAGTTAACAGTGAAGATATGGACGCTTACTGCAGGAAAGAAAACAGCTCAGAAATCTGTAGTAACAACGGAGAGTGCGTCTGTGGACAGTGTGTTTGTAGGAAGAGGGATAATACAAATGAGATTTATTCTGGCAAATTCTGCGAGTGTGACAATTTCAACTGTGATAGATCTAATGGCTTAATATGTGGAGGTAAGAAAAGGGTCTGCAATGGTTGTAAAATGTGATCTCATTTAATATGATGGAAAATCTTTTTTTTTTTTAAGTTGGAATCTCACTCTATCGCTTAGGCTGGAGTGCAGTGGCACACTCACAGCCACCCCAGTGTTGACCTGCTGGGCTCTGGCGATCCTTCTGCCTCAGCCTTCCAAGTAGCCAGAACTACAGGCATGTGCTACCACACCCGGCTAATTTTTTTGATTTATTGTAGAGATGAGGTCTCGCCAAGTTGCCCGGGCTGATCTTGAACCTGCGGGTCCAGGCAATCCACTTGCCTCAGCCTCCCAAAGTGCTGGGATCACAGGCTGAGCCACCAAGCCTGGCTACAATAGAAAATCTTAAGCGGCCAGGCACGGTGGCTCATGCCTGTAATCCCAGCAATTTGAGAGGCTGAGTTGGGAGAATTGCTTGAATCCAGGAGAATGAGACCAGCCTGGGCAACAGTGAGACCTTATCTCTACAAGAAATACAAAAAATTAGCCGGGCATAGTGGCACACACCTGTAGTGCTTGTTACTTGGGAGGCTGAGGCAGAAGGATCACTTGAACCCAGGAGGTCAAGGCTGTGGTGAGCCAGGATCCATGGCTGTAGTGGGCCAGGATTGTGCCATTGTATTCCACTTGGGCAACAGCATGAGCTGTCACAAAAAAAGAAAATCTTAAGTGTTTACTTGTTGGATAAATTTAAAAAGGCAGCATCAAGGGTCATTTCATCCCCTGGGTACACTTTCTCCCATGCTGTTACTTATTTTTTCTTTTAAATCAGTACTGTTATTTTACGTTTTTTACATTATTTTGAGAAATGATGTGTTTAATTGCAGGAAATGGTGTTTGCAAGTGTCGTGTGTGTGAATGCAACCCCAACTACACTGGCAGTGCTTGCGACTGTTCTTTGGATACGACTTCTTGTGAGGCCACAAATGGACAGATCTGCAATGGCCGGGGCATCTGTGAGTGTGGCGTCTGTAAGTGCACAGATCCAAAGTTTCAAGGGCAGACTTGTGAGATGTGTCAGACCTGCCTTGGTGTCTGTGCTGAGCATAAGTAAGTGTTTCCTAATTGCTTGAAATAGTTGATATTTACCATCTTCTGACTTATGTATTATCACTAGAAGCGGAACTGTGCCAATATTAGTTCATACTATAAATCATTGCCTACCACATGGAACCCTTCTCTTTACTCTTAAATTCTTTCTCAACAGCTAGTGTGTATTACATGACATTTAAGTGTGTTGTACTATTTTTTATCTGAATTTGCTATATAATTTATGTGGTAACTGTTGTTAAATTGGCATTACCAATTCCTTAGTGACTATCTTTTGAGTAAACTAAGCAAAGCTGAAGGTTTTACCCCTTGAAGAATTATTATTGTACCAGCAACACATTGTTTGAATTATTATAGTTTTATGTTATATATTTGATGTGCGATAGTTTGTTTTACTACCTTTTTAAATGGAATTTTAATTTACACTATAATAAATATAATTTCATTTGAGAAACTTACCTTTTTTTTTTTTGAGTCTCACTCTGTCGCCCAGACTGGAGTGCAGTGGCCGCTTCTGGCCACTGCAGCCTCAACCTGCTAGGCTCTGGCGATCCTTCTGCCTCAGCCTTCCGAGTAGCTGGAATTACAGGCACCCGCTACCACGCCTGGCTGATTTTTTTTTTATTTATTGTACAGATGAGGTCTCGCCTAGTTGCCCAGGCGGGTCTCGAACCCGTGGGTTCAGGCAATCCACTCACCTCAGCCTCCCAAAGCGCGGGATTACAGGCTGAGCCACCGAGCCCGGCAAGAAACTTATCTTTTTAGCATAGCTTTTCTAACCAGAAGTGTAGTATGCCTCTCCATTTATTCAGATCTTCCTTCACAACTGTTTGGTCACATAACTTTTGCACTCAAAATAATCTTTAAGCAAATGCTTACCTTAAATCACAAAATTTAAATGTAATGATTTGTGTTTTTACAGAGAATGTGTTCAGTGCAGAGCCTTTAATAAAGGAGAAAAGAAAGACACATGTGCACAGGAATGTTCATATTTCAACCTTACTAAGGTAGAAAATCGGGACAAACTGCCCCAGCCAGGCCAAGTTGATCCTCTGTCCCATTGTAAGGAGAAGGATGTTGACGACTGCTGGTTCTATTTCACTTATTCCGTGAATGGGAACAATGAAGCCATTGTTCATGTGGTGGAGACGCCAGGTAGAAATCTAGTCATTTAAAAAATTCTTTGTATTTCTTGTGTGTTTTGTTTCAACTGTTTAGGCCGATTGTCAGGTTCTCTAATATCCAGATTCAGTCTCTAGCTGGATTATTTTAGATTTATATTGGGAAATGTTTTCTCTCTAAAAACTTAAATAATAGTTAATTATGTAGGACGTAAGGAAAAGAGAGATCAAGTTTTAAGATTTTTGAGTGGAAAGTTTGAAGATTAAATGTAATGGTTGAGGCACTATTTAAGGCACTTAGAACAATGCCTGACACTTGGAGGTGCTTGGAAAGGATTCAGTCATTATTGATGATATTTAAATTTGAGCTTGATTTAGGCTTGAATATTGGGAAAGATAATTTGTTAAAGGATATTATAAAGTGTTGAATTTGTTCAGCTTCTCAGAAGGTGAAACATTTTGTCTTAGTTTTTCTAGTAGTTTTGTAGATTCTTTGGTTTCTACTTTAGTGTACAGGTTTTTGTATGAACAGAGGTTTTCGTTTCTCTTGGGTAAATACTAAGAATGAAATGTTGGAGCATATGGTAAGCATATGTTAACTTTATAAGAAACTGCCCAACTGTTTCTTGAAGTCTCTGTGCTGTTTTGCATTATCAGATGGGTATTTTGCAAACATTGTCTCTCAATCTGTGCCTCCTTTGCATTTTTTAAAGCGCCTTTGAACACTAGACATTTTAATTTTGATGAAGTACAGTTGACCAAGTTTTCTTTTTTGGGTCTTACCTTCACTGTTGTATCTAAGAACTCTTTACCTAACCCAAGATAGTGAGAATTTTTCTCTGTTTTATTCTAGAAGTTTTAGTTTCTGGTTTTTCGTTTAGGTCTATAACCCATTTTGTGTTCACCTTAAATATGGCAAGAGGTTCAAATTTTTGCATATGAACGTCCAATATTTTCAGCACTGTTTGCTGAAAGAGCTGTCTTTTCTCCACCGTTGTTGAAAATCAGGTGACCTGACATGTTCTGTTCCATCAATTTGTGTGTCTTATAGCTTTATAGTAGTCTTAGAAGTAGGTAATGTGAGTCTCCCAACTTTGTTCTTTTCCAAAAGTATTTTTGACACACTTATCTAGTTTCCTCCTTCCATGTAAATTTTATTATTAGCTTCCTGATTTCTATGAAAGTTCTGCCATGATTTTGACTGGTATAACTTTAAGTTTATAGATAAAATAGGGTAAGAATTGACATCTTAGCAGTATTGAGTCTTCTAATTTTGTGTACATGGAATATTCCTCCATTTATTCAGAGTTTAAAGATTTCTTTTTAGTCATTGTATAGTTAACATAAAAATCTTTCACATATTTTACATATATGTTTTTCATGATTTGTGATGCTGTTGTTAATGGTACTGTTCTATTTCCTATGGTAGATTATATATGTAGAAAAATATATACATGATTTTTGTTTTATTGGTCATGTATTTTGCAACCTTGTAAGCTCATGTATTAGTTCTGGTAGCTTTTTAACAGGTTCTTTGTGATAGTGTACATTCACTTATCTTGGGGTTTTATTCCTATATGTTTTTCAGAAGATACTGTCCAGCTCTAAGGTTGGGTCTGGTCATTGCCTGTATTAGTACCTGGTGTGCTCATTGTTACTTTCTTATTTTCCAGAATGTCCCACTGGTCCAGACATCATTCCAATTGTTGCTGGTGTGGTTGCTGGGATTGTTCTTATTGGCCTTGCATTACTGCTGATATGGAAGCTTCTGATGATAATTCATGACCGAAGGGAATTTGCTAAATTTGAAAAGGAGAAAATGAATGCCAAATGGGACACGGTAAGTTATAAAACATGATGCTTATTTATTAACTGTAAGACTGATTGTTAAAGTCCTCTTAAATATTTTATTCCCCTGGAGATTTTTAAAAAATAATTTGCATTTAGTGAAAAACAGAACACATCTTAAATATATCCCATTGAACAAAACATTATAAGAATGTATGTTCTGGTTTCTGTGGCCAGTATTTTTATTTCTTTAATAGTTTTGATCCTAAATCTGCTCTTCTGCCTTTTCTTCTAATGTGAAATTAGAGTCCTAACTATGTAACAAACTATTCAACGGAAAGCTTCTTGCTCTTGCTCTTTCTCTCTTTTTTTAAAAACAAAGACCCTTAAGGGAAAACAGCCAGACTTAAATGGCTACATACTATATGACTCCATTTACATGACATTCTGAAAAAGGCAAAGCTGGGGCAGAAATCGGATCAGTGGTTGCTAGGAGCTGGAATGGGGAAAAGAGTTACCCACAAAGGGGCCTAAGGGATCTTCTTGGAATGATCTTGATTATGGGAGGTGTTTATGCATTTGAAAACTCAGAACTCTGTACTTAAGGTATGTTTTACTATATGAAAATTACATCTCAATAAATTTTGCTTTATAAAAAAATTTGAAAGCCACAAGTGATTAAAAGTTTATGCTAGCATTTAGTGCTTTGAAATAGGGAGTCATAGGGTGGGGTGACCAAATGTTGGCTGTAGTGTATTTATCTTTTGATACAAGAAGGCAGTGACAGCCTTCAGGATTTTTAAATTGTAAATGAATTTTAGTCAATTGCATTTCACTACAATTTGCTTTGGTTTTCAAAAAAATTAAAAATTTCAAAAGTTTAGAGTAGTAAAAAATTTTATAGTGTATAGCACTATACATTCCAATTTTTCTTTCTGATGAAATCATTAGAAACTATTTCTTTTACTTTAGCAAGAAAATCCGATTTACAAGAGTCCTATTAATAATTTCAAGAATCCAAACTATGGACGTAAAGCTGGTCTCTAAATTGCCGTTCGTATTTTCTTTCACTTTCTGCCTTTGCATGTAAACTTTTATCTTTTTTCCTGCACTGTGTGTCCTTTATCACTCTTACTGTTTTTTAAAGTCTGGCTTTATTTATATGGCTATATTGTGGCTTTTTTCTTTTTGCGTGTTAACTTAGTATTTAGGAGGACTTTAAAATAAGTTGTCTGGTGTAGAAACAACAGCTGTGTTGTAGTGAAAAGAGAAAGTGTTTTGCATTCAGACAGACCTAGGTCAGATCCCCACTCTTCCACTAGTAGAACAGCACTTCTCTTCCCAAAGATTGAGTTTCTCTCATCTGTATAACAGGGAGTCAGTAATATCTATTGTAAGGGGTGGTTGTTTCTGACAAATACACTGTAGTTATTAAATCAGACTGTCAGCTGAAATCCTCACAAGAGTTCTATGCCTCAGGTGGTGTTACCCTTAAATAACAAATTACTGTGCATAAACTTTAGGGTCAAATAGTGAAAATGGAACATGAAATCCAAATTGCAAAGTAGAAAAATAAATGTAGCCTGATATAATGTTTGTATAGTATGCAGCTACAGTATCATTATTACTGATTCTAGAAAGATTTGAGATTCTTTAATTCTTAAATATAACTTGAAATTTTATTAAAAGACAGAAGATCATATGTATATATGCATATGCATGTATATATGTGTGTGAAGTCTAATTTTCAAATCTAAGAATTTTTTTATATAACAAATACTTTAAAGGAAAAAGTCTTATTATAGTTTTAAATTAATACTTACTTTAAAATTTAACAGTGGTAGGAAGGCTTACTTATCCTGTTCTCTAAGCTTGGGTAAGTTATTTTGGTTAATGTATGTTTTATCTAGAACAAACCGATCGTTTTCTCTTTTATCAATAGTGGACAGAATTCTGCCTTAGATAGTTTCAAACTGTTCATTCATATCTGAAGTTTCATGAAATGCTTCCAGCATATTTCAATCATGTGAGCCCCTAAAACTCTCTGATAATAAAGGGTTAATTGTGCTTAAAACTAAATTCTCCTGACTGGTGATCCAAAACTCTTCTTTCCCAACTGACTGTAATAGCACCTGGAAGGATACAGTTTTTCTCACTCTCTTCCTTATTGTGCCAATAATAATGGTGTTGGTTATAATAATAATAATACCCAACACTTATATAATACCCATTGTGTCTCAGACATTGTTCTAAACACAATCCATGTTTATTTAATCTTCACATTGAAAAATGTGGGAACTATTTGGATTTCCATTTCACATACGAGAAAACTGAGGCACATAATGGTTCTGTAACTTGACCGAGCTCACATAACTTGTTAGTCAGAGAGTTGGGATTTGAACTCAGGCAGTCGGGCTGCATGTTCTTACTCCATTGTACTGGTAGCAATCACATATCTTCAGGAGACTCCATTATCTCGTTAGGAAGAGGTAGGTCACTCTAGAGAAAGCTTTTTGACAATTTGCTGTAACTCAGAGTAACACTGCTGCTATGAGAAAACGTCATAACGGGAAATCGCTTATTATGCAGAACCCAACACTACAGCTATACTGCTTTACTCTATTGGGAGTATACTTGTAAAATAATAAGGAATGAGAGCCTAATGATTTCTAATATTATCAGTACTTCCTGTGTGCCTAATATTTTTAAGGCACATAGGAAGTACTGATTGTTAGAAATCATTAACTTATCAGGCTTTTAGTTTTGTTTTTTTTTTTGAATTGGAGTCTCACTCCGTCACCCATGCAGGAGTGCAGTGACACACTCATGACCACCCTAGCATCAACCTGCTGGACTCTGGCGATCCTTCTGCCTCAGCCTTCCTAGTAGCCAGTACTACAGGCACGTGCTACATGCCTGGCTAATTTTTTGTTTATTGTAGAGACGAGGTCTCACCAAGTTGCCTGGGTTGGTCTCGATCCCGCGGACTCAGGCAATCTACCTGCCTTGGCCTCCCACAATGCTGGGATTACAGGCTGAGTCACTGAGCCTGGCCCAGACTTTTATTTCTAAGTAGATTTTAAGATTTTTTAAAATAAATTTTGATGGCAAAAATTATAGTCAAATTCATATATGGGCAGGCTGGAACATGCTTGTATTAGTCTGAAATTTGACACAATTTTCTATCTCACCTTTATAGAAAGTCATTTTTTAGAGCAAAACAGATTAGCCAACGAAATTGATAAAATTTTTTTTCCTTTTTTAAATTTGTAGGTTAAAAACAGTGACATTGACAATTTCATGTGATTATTTCTCATGAAAAAAATTTTTTTGTCCTACTGGGAGGTGAAATTTTTACCCCTGCTGTACATTTGATTGTACTTTGAAGAAAATTATTAGTAGATAATTGTTAGGTAAACTTTATATTGTTTACTTAATTTTTTGGCTAAAATGTTACTTCTTGTACCACAATAAGCATTTTGTGTAATTCAAGAAGCAAAAGTTTGGTAAAGTTTTTTTTATGCATTAGTGACGTCCAGGCAAATTAATGGCTCCAGATTATTCTAAGAGATGTTTTCTCAAGAAAAATTAAAGTAGAAATTAACAATAGAAATTAATGAATGAGCATGAAGAAATTAAATCGTGGACATGGATTGTAAAGTACTTTTCTGATATAGGACCAAGGTTTGCCAGTCATTATGTCATTAGTATATTTGGGATAATAGGCAGGCAGTGTAATTATTTTGACACATAAGACTACCATGTAGGTACATTAAAAGGAACATCATCAACTTAGAGCAGTTAAAGAGGATTGGAAAAATTGTCTTTCCTCATCTGCTGTTAGACAGATTTGGATGTGGATTCCAGTCTCCCACAGTTATTTATTATATACCTAATGCATTATAGAAGTGGTTCTGTAGCTACCTGTCAACCATTCCAGAGTGAGCACAATGATAATATTTTACTGAGTAGAGGGCTTCATTCCAGAATAGAACCCTATTCTTGTGATTTAAATAAACTTTGACTTTTGTTGGGGTGGGGTTGCACTCTGAATAATGGAAACTAATCTGAATTATTTTAGCTTATTTCCATTTAAAACAATGCCTAATGCAGCTAGTGAGTTTAATTTTACCTCTAACCTTGCATGTTAAACTTTTGTTTGGATGGACTTTGAAATAATAAATGTAAATATTTGTGTATATGACAAGAATACACTTTTCTCCAAAGGTAAGTTCTTCCGTATCATACTTTGGACTCATCCATAATATAGGGCTTTTTTCCTTCATTTTTTTTTTTTTTTGTCTTTGGTTTTTTTGTTCTTCCCTTATAATTCTTAAGTATTAAATACTAGATTTATCTAATGCATTGTTTTAAAGAAACTGAATTATATGGTAATTTACTTTCCTAACATATTTGAAAGAATGGGCAGTGCTAGCCTCATATGCAGATGTGAGTATGGGAAAGCTGAGTCTAATTTGTATTCTGACTTTAAGATGCTAGTTACTGGGATCCTATTTCCTGATGCTCATTTTGAAATGTCTGCTGGAATGACTATAATATATTCGCTCCAATTGGGATTAGAACTCAAAATTTGATATTGTATGCAATTTTATAATCCAGGTCATATGATGTTTGTTCTCTGAGGGATCTTGAGTTCCTCCAGGTTTCTGAAACAATGAGTCGTTATATTTTGAGGAGGAAAGGGGGTGAGGGCTAAGGTATTAGTATTCAGACGAGCTGCTGGACTGACATCACAGTGGCTTATTTGTGTCGTGCAGGACCCAGCCTTTGTAGGCTACACTTTCCCTCAGTGGTTTCCATTTATAGAATGACGTTCATACTTTTTAGCTTGGTCTTTTAGGATTGGGCACAGCTTTTCTTTCTTGTCTCCTCTCCCTTCCCCATACAGTATCTCAAATCATGATTTATACATACGCACATACAAACTTCTCATGTATATAGATTTCTACATAAATGTGCCATCCTTTTCCCTACATTTTGACTTCACATAACTTTTACCTTTCTATAATTTATCTGTAGTCAGTTTTACTATGAAAACAATTCTAATCTTCTCTTAGATAAAGGTAATCACTTTTTTCTTATAATATTTCAGATTATGTCTATAATTCTATTTTGTATTATATCAGAGTGCCTTATTTTCATGGCTGTCACCCACAATCTAAATCATTCCCTGAAGGCAGAACTGTTACGACAAAAGCCAGATCCAAATATAATCTGCATTGAAGTATGTATAAAATTTTAAAACAAAACCACTTGTTGATACTTTTTATAAATGTATATTTTTAAAATCACCTGAAAATGGTTCTGTAGTGAGATAAAACTAGACAACATTGCAGAGTCATAATTTTTGCCTAAAAAAAGTATTACCCTGGTAGTTAACAGGATTTTTTGCTTTCTACTCAGCCACAGTTTCCTCTGATAAAGGTTAGTTTGGCCACATTTCTCACTTTGCCGTCAAGTCTACTTTCAATTTACAAGAACAGGAGTAAAAGAATACGATAGCAGATCTTGAAATGTAGCACTTGGCATAAAATAATTTTTAAATAAAATGCTATATGGGATTGTATGTTATTTTTCTGCTTGAAATATCACTGTCAGTGTATTTTTGGATCTTGAAAGGTCCCTTGCGTTTATGGCTTGGAGTGCACTTTCCACACTTGATTTCAGTACTCTTTAATAAAACAAAGCATGGCAGTAAAACATTTTACCATTATGATGTTGAGAATAACAGCTGCTTTGTGAAGAATGGGATTTTAGTTAACATTCCAAGCAAATTTGCAGTGTGACTTGAGGGAGCCATAGCATGCTTTTCCTGAAAACTGAATGGGTAACTTCTGTGGAAGTACTCTTCACTTACAGCATGAAAGCCAAGTGTTGTCAAGCACCTTTTCTGCACAGTAAAGGATAAGAATTAAGCCATTGATGGCAGCAGAGTTCATACTTCCCTAAGACAGGCATCACTAACTAGTTCAGAAGAGAGAATTCATGATAACACATTCCCTGCCTGGAGGACTTTCTTAAATCAACTCTCTAATGAAGGAAGGAGTCAAGGATGTATTAGTGCCAGGTATCAGGAACATCATTAGCCTTGTAGAGCAAAGCTTTCATTTTTATATAAGCCATTATTAATTATTAACTAATGCCTTCAATACAGTTGTGCTATCTGGACAGATAAAATAGAAGTGATTTTCAAAAATGACTGTAACTTTCAATCTTGATTTGTAAAATAATACATGATTTTGTAATAATTTTTCTCTCTTTTTTCTTTTTAGGGTGAAAATCCTATTTATAAGAGTGCCGTGACAACTGTGGTCAATCCGAAGTATGAGGGAAAATGAGTACTACCTGTGCAGATTTCACAACACTGAATGCAAAGTAGCAGTTTTCATAGTCACAGTTAGGTAGCTTTAGGGCAATATTGCCATGGTTTTACTCATGGGCAAGTTTTGAAAATGTACAGTATGTATAATTTTTAAAATTTTTTATTATTTTGAAGATAATGTTATAATCCATGCCAGGGACTGACAAAAGACTTGAGACAGGATGGTTATCCTTGTCAGCTAAGGTCACATTGTGCCTTTTTGACCTTTTCTTCCTGGACTATTGAAATCATGCTCTTATTGGGTCAAGTGATATTTCTACAGTGGTTGAAAGGGCAATAGTAATGCGCATGATGACAGTTTCTATTAATCATGTATTAAAACTGATTTCTAGCTTTACAGATACATCAGTTTTCAGTTATACAGAATCCAAAGTAAAATATCCTGCTAGCTAGTTTAAGATTGTTTGAAATCTATTATTTTGCTGTTCGCCTGTTAGACATGACTGATGACATATTGAAAGACAAACATGTTGAGAGTTACTGGTGTAAAATAGTTTTGAAATATATACAAAGAGTTGATCTACAAAGGCCATGGGAAAAATTCAGAGTTAGGAAGAGAAACCAAATAGCTTTAAAAACCTGTGTGCCATTTTAAGAGTTACTTAATCTTTGGTAACTTTTATGCCTTCTCTTTATAAATTCAAGCCTTACATAAAAGTACTGGGAAATTTTCTGCTAAAAAGTCCTTGGTTTAGCACTATTTACATAAAGGCCATAACTTACAAAGTATTTGCTGAATGGGGACCTGTTGAATTGAACTTATTTTTATTGTATTATTTTTATTTTGTTTAATGCCTGGTGCTTTTTATCACCTCTTCTAATCTTTATTTGTATTTGTTTGCAATTTTGGGGTAAGACTTTTTTATCAGTACTTTTTCTTTGGAGTTTTGGTTGTAAATTTGCCTTTTTAATGAACATGTGAAGTTGTACTGTGGCTTACACAACAGCTGTCCCTTATGCAAGTCTTACTTTACCTTCATTTAGTGCCATAACAGACCACTGTATATTGGCTTCTTACTGTTTGAGTTGCCTGTCTTGTTCCATACTAGTCACATTCTTGTTTTAAGTGCCTTTTAATTTTAACAGTTCACTTTTTACAGTGCTATTTACTGAAGTTATTTATTAAATAAAAATGCCTGAAATACTTAAATTGGATTTTTGGCTCTGTATTGATATGTTTTGTCAGTATATGTGCATAAGGTTTATAGGTTAAAGAAGTTGGGAAAAACATTTCTGATTGATGGAAATTTTACTTAAGGAGCTAAAACATGATTCTTGAAAAAAATATGCTAGAGACATAAAGCAAGTAGTATGGAAAAATACGGACTTTAAGACTATCTTTGCATTCTGTAAATAATATTGGACAGATTCTTATTCCCCTGTGCTGGGAGACAGGTTTCTTCACTGTATTAAGCAGAATTAACTTAATGAATATTATCTTAAGTCATTACTAGAACCTGGATTATATCATTTTATTTAAGATATAGATAGAGAATTGTTACTTGCCTAAGAAAAGTTTTTTTCATTTGGCTTTGGTTTATTTATTTTTGAAAGTATACATTCATAAATAATATTTATGTAAAGCTTATTAAAAGAAACGTATGTTTTTTTCTTGAGCATGCAACAAATGTCAGAAGAACTTGGGGGAGAGCACTGTTATTAAAAGTTTCAACCTTACCAGCCTCTCAGATTTACAGTATCCTCTTACATCCTTGCCAACTGGAACTCTTTTTACCTAATCCACTTAACTGGGTTTCCTAACTTAGATTTCGATGCTTTAAGCATCGCTGAGGTGAGAATTTTTAAAATTTTTAGCAAAGCATATTGGCACACACCTGTAGTCACAGCTACTCAGGAGGCAGGATGATCACTTGAGCCCAGGAGTTTGAGCTGTGGTTTCACCGTTGTACTCCAGACCAGGTGACAAAGTGAAACTGTCTCTGAAAAAAGTAAAAAAAAAAAGGAATCCTACGTTTGTACTAGTTTGTGAGCTCCATGAGAAACTAGAAGGTGCTCGTGTGTTTGTTTACTCCATGTCACCCTGTTTCATCTTGTTTACCACCATCTGCCCACCCGCTTGGCTTAACTCATTTCCTTATGCCTTAGGCATAATTGATGAAATTGAATTATATTTCTACCCAGAACTCTGTTCTTATAATAGGTTTTTAAATAAATAATAACAAAGTAATAAAGTCGATCTTCTATATATGCATGATTTTTTTCCTAACATATGTCCTTAAGGCTGACATATGGGGAATTTTTAGATTTTTGTATTGCAGTGTATTAGACAAAAATTTTCTGACTAGAAATCTGTTTTTTGGAAGCTGGAGGAATTGTTTAGAGTTTATTTCTCATGCTGACTGTAAGATCATTGACATTTGAATAATTTTAGACTTGAAACTAGCCATTTCAAAATACAGACTGACAGATGGATCATTATATGTCAGTATATCACATTGACATGCATTGATTGAATCCACATTGGAGTTGGTCACTAAAATATTTCATATTTTCCTAGCAACAGTACATTTTGATCTCCAGTGAAACACTTCAAAAGCAAGAATCCTAAAAATGAAATAACAGTTAAATTTTTCCCTGTCTAAACTATATTATAAAAATTTACAATATATTTAGTATTATGAATATATTATTTGGTCAGTGCCAAATGTTAATAGTAGCATATTTTGCAACAATTCCTGATATTTTACATTTTCTTACTCTTTTGCCAAGTATTACTTTATGGCTTTCCTTGATACAGATCCCCAGATAAGACCTGAGCCACATAAACAGTTTATAATACCACTTTTAAAAAACCACACACTGTCAACTTTTTATTTCAGCCTAGAATCAGCATTTTTCCTCTCTGTTACCTGCTAGAGTTTGAGAGAAACGCTTGAATGGAGACCAATTGTCTTTTTTCCTATTTCCTTGAAGGTTTAGATATTTCTGACCTTATATACTCAAAGAAGCTCAGAAACAGAATGAGTATCTCCAGGATTTTTTGAGTCTGTAAAGATACTTCACTGACTTTTTAGAATCTCTCTCATGTCCCAAGATTCTTCTGAGAATTTAGGGTAGGTGGAAGTGGCTTTTGAGTGATCAGTGGGAACAAATTTTCAAGACTCCACTGCTGTGAGGGTGATGTATCATCTAAACTAGAACCTTTGGGATACGCAAATGCTATGAGAAAGTGTGAGACAAAACTGTCAAGTTCATTGATAATGACAATTCTTATATTCATTTTTTTCCACAATCTAAATCTTCACTGGGTTTTTAACTATATTAAGATTTATATGAAAATTTTAAGGCTTGAAAGTTCCCATAAAAAGCCAATGGTGATAATTTTACTTGACTTTCATTCTACTACTTATTCTAGGTTTATGGTCTTATTAGGACTAATTCTAAAACAGACTGGCATATAAACAAGTAGCTTATGGATCACTTTGTAAGTGGAAACACTATTCAGGAGATTGAAATCCCATAATTTAATCCATTGCTTAATTTAAGTTTACAGAAGAAATGGTTGTCTTTTTTGCACAGTAGTCAATATATTATGAACTTTACATATTGATAACAATATTATATTAAGTTTACCTACTGACAAAAATTATCCCTGGGACATATATCAGTATTCAGTGTCCTGCAGTAGCTAACTGACTGGCCCCCTAACAGCCATGAGGACAGGAACTTGTGTATTTTGATTTACCATTATATCCTTAGCACAATGTCTGGCACAGAGTAAGGTAGGTGAACAATAAGTATTTGTTGACTAGGTTGATTTTTTTCCCATAATTTACTACCATGTCTACCTACCTATCAGCATCTATAATGATATACTGACCTTCCTGCCAGTTCCTGTAGATGAACTCTGCACTCCAAGGTCAATTCTTCCATGTGTATACTGATGACATCTTCTCTTGCCTACTAATAATGCAGTTCTCTCCTGCATTATTAATTTTCACCTCCTTTGGAGCATTCCTGTCAGTGACAAACATGCTATAGTTACATCTCTTTTTTATTTATTTATTTATTTATTTATTTATTTATTGTAGAGATGAGGTCTCGCTTGCCCAGGCGGGTCTCGAACCCGCGGGCTCAGGCAATCCACTCACCTCAGCCTCCCAAAGGCGCGGGATTACAGGCTGAGCCACCGAGCCCGGCTAGTTACATCTCTTTATTTCTTCCCTTTTACAACTCAGGAGAGTTGTCTGATCCATATACCTGTGACCGATTGATTTTGGACAAAGGTGCCAAGTCCATTCAATGGGGAAAGAAAAATCTCTTAAACCAATTAACTGGATTTCCACAAGCAAAATAATAATGCCTCACACCATATACAAAAATTATGAGAGCTAAAACCGTAAGACTTTTAGAAGAAATGTAAGGGCATATCTTCGTGAACATTTGTACATCAAAGGACATTAATCAAGAAAGTGACAAGGCAACCTAAACAATGAAAGAAAATATAAGTTATGTATCTCATAAAGCATTAAGACAAATGACCCAATTGGTACACACATGGCCAACAAGCACCTGAAATATAATCATTAGCCTTTGGGGAAATACAAAATAAAAACACAATAGGATATCCCTTCACATTTACTAGGATGACCATAATTTTTTGTTTTTGTAGGGAGTCTCACTCTCGCCCAGGCTGGAGTGCAGTGGCACACTCACGGCCACCCCAGTGTCGACCTGCTGGGCTCTGGTGACCCTTCCACCTCAGCCTTCCAACTAGCCGAAACTACAGGCGTGCACTACCATGACCAACTAATTTTTGATTTATTGTAGAGACGAGGGCTTGCCAAGTTGCCCGGGCTGGTCTCGAACCACAGGGTCAGGCATTCTACTTGCCTCGGCCTCCCAAAGTGCTGGGATTACAGGCTGAGCTACCGAGCCCAGCCTATAATTTTTTTTTTTTGGTCAGGGTCTTACTCTGCCACCCAGGCTGGAGTGCAGTGGTGTGATTTCAACTCCTGGGCTAAGCGATCTTCCTCAGCCTCCTGAGTAGCTGGGACTACAGGTGTGCACCACCATGCCTGGCTTTTTTTATTTTTGTAGCAATGAAGTCTCACTATGTTGCTTAAGCTGGTCTCAAACTCCTGTGCTCAAGCAATCCTCCCACCTTAGCCTCCCAAAGTGCTGAAATTATAGGCGTGAGCCGCTGCACCTAGCCAGTTTTTATAAAGTGGAAAATAAGTGTTGACAAGGATTAAGGGAAACTGGAAGCCTCATACATTTTTAGTTGTGCAGGCATTATAAAAAATAGTTTGGCAGTTCCTCAAAGAGCCAGACATATAACTACCATATGACCCAGCAATTCTACTTTTAGGTGTATATCCCAAAAGATTGAAAGTAGAGACTTGAATACTTATATGCCAATATTCATTGCAGTACTATTCACAATAGCCATAAGGTGGCAATATCTCGTGTCCATTGATGAATGGATAAACACAAGTGGTATATACAGACAATGGAAGATTATTTAGCCAAAAAAGAAATGAAGTTTGGGTGCAATGGCTCAAGCCTGGAATCCCAGCACTTTGGGAGACCGAGGTGATAGGATTGCCTGAGCCCACGGGTTCAAGACCAGCCTGGGCAACTTGGTGAGACCTCATCTCTACAACAAATCAAAAAATTAGCCGTGTGGTAGCATGCACATGTAGTTTCGGCTACTTGGAAGGCTGAGGCAGAAAGCTTGCCTGAGCCCAGCAGGTCGACGCTGGGGTGGCCATAAGCATGCCACTGCACTCCAGCCTGGGCGATGGCGTGAGATTCCAACTAAAAAAAGGAATTAAGTTCTGATATATGCTACAATGTGGAGACATTATGCTAAGTGAAAAAAAAAAACAGACACAAAAAGACAAATATTGTATGATTCCACTTACTTGAAATATCTTGAATAGGAAAATTCATCCAGACAGAAAGTAGATTAGAGGCTCTAGGGACTTGGGGGAGTAGAAATGGGGAGTTATCACTAATGGTTACAAAGTTTTGTATGGGCTGAGGAAAAACTTTGGAAACAGAGAGTGGCAATGGTTGCCTAACATGAATGTAATTAATGCCACTGAAGTATGCACTTTAAAATGGCTGAAGTGCCAATAATAACAAAAAGATGTAAGAAAATAAAAAGGCAAGCCACAGTCTGGGGAAAATATTTGCAAAGCATATATCTGATAAATGACTTTTATCCAGAACACATAAAGATCACTTGGGAAAGAAAAAAGATTTAAACTGGGCAAAAGATTTGAACAGATATTTTGCTAAAAAAATAGGGATGGCAAAGGAAAAAAAAAGAAAAGGAAATGCAAATTAAAATCACAATGAGATACCACTATACACTCACTAGAATGGCTAAAATGTAAATGGCTGAAAATAACCTAAGTTGCCAAGGATGTGGAATGACTGGAATGCTGATATATTTAGTGAGAATATAAACTAGTGCAATACCTTTGGGAAACAAGTTGGGAAACAAGTAAACAACTTAAAACTTAAACTTTTTAAGCTAAAATTGACTCAACAATTCTACTTTTCAGTATTTACCCAAGAGAAGTGAAAATTTGTGTTCACACAAATAATTATTACACAAACGTTCATAGCAGGTCTATACATAAAACCCAATAATTGGAAACAACACAAATGTCCATCAACAAGTTAATGAATAAACAAATTGGAAAATGACTTAATACCAAAAATAAACTGTAGATACATGCAACAGTATGGATGGATCTCAAAAACAATATGCTAAGTCACAGAAACCAGACACAAAAGAATATGTTCCGTATGATTCTATTTACAAGAAACTCTAGAAAGGATGTCAGCTCTATAGTGACTACAGCTGGTACCAAGAGCATAGGGATTAGAGAAGGAGATTCTCTAGAATGGGACAAAGGGGATTCTTTGGTGTGATAGCTGTGTTCTTCATATCGATTGAGGTTGTAATTATACAGTATACATTTATTAAAATTATTTGAGTTATCACTTTAATGCATTTTATTATTTGTAAATCAAACTCAAAAAATTTTACCAGAAGTAAAAAAGAATTTTCATCTTTCATACTCACTCTTGAACCTACTTGCTATCCCTAACACCCTATCAGAATTGTTCTCATCAAAGTCACCAGTTACTTCCAAGTGTTAAATCCAATGGAAAAATGTAAATATTTTACTTAATCTTTCAGCAGCATATAATATAGTATAATATAATATAATTGATGACTTTGCACTTCTTGAAACACTTTCCTGACTTGGATTCCAAGATAAAACACTCTCCTCATTTTTTTATTTTCCCCTTACTGCTTCTCTCGAGTTTCCAATTGGCTCATCTTTGAGTCTTCAATTTTAAAAGTGTTGAGTGGAGTGAGCTCAGTGCTTGGATCCTTTTCTTAGCTATGCTAACTCCCTTGGCAATCTCATCCACTTTTGTGACTTGCAGTGCCATCTATATGCTGACAATTCCCAGATATTCCAGCTGAGGCATTTTCCCCAACTTCTAGACTTATTCCACTGTCTAGAGACAGCAGGAGGTATGAAGGCTAGGGTGCATTAATGGTAATAACAAAGAGACTTACAGAAACATTCTGAATAAAGTTGATTTCATTATGAGAGATAAGACACAGGGATTGCAAATGTGGGAAGAATTTACATGATTTCTTCCTGCAAGAAGTATTACTTCTGACAGAAGTGGTGACAAGAATAAGGTGTGTGCCATGGAGTTTGTGGTGATGATAGATGGCTGAGTGGCTGCGTCCCAATGAGCACATGGAAGAGCTAATTAAGGTACAGTTGAGTGGTCATAGTGGGAGCTAGAGCTCTGTGAGTTATTCCTGTAATACTAACACAAAAATCTGTAAGAATGGAAGAGTTCCCCCAGAGGCAGAGATGAGAACAATGATTTTGCTTTGGACATACTTGAGGTTTGAAAGAGAAAGAGTGAAATAGAGTACAGATGAAGACCAAAGACATAAGTATTATAGGTATTATAAAAAAGCAAGAAAGGAGCGTTTGTAGAAAGAACATTGAAAGTTAGGATTAAGAAAAGCCTATTGGAATGAGCAGCAAAAGCTCCTTGATAACACTGATAACAGAGACACCGAGAGACGTGGGGCAGAGGATAAGCAAGGAGGAAGAATGGCCAGAATACCACATTTTTGAGGCTGGAAATAAAAGGAAGGAAGAGGACTAAACGCAGTCTACATCCATGTAACCACAGCTATTGCATTTTGAGACTTTAGAGATTTTTATCATATACATTAGATTAGGGAACCAATGAGCTGTTACTAACAAACTAACAGTAACCAATTTGGGTTAGAAACATCTAAAGTGTAGCTCAAAACTCAAGCTTATAACTTTTATTTTTTGTTTTTATTTTAAAAGATCACTTTTTAATGCAGAAATAGTGACATGTACCATGCTTGATCATAGGTATTCTGATGATCTTGTGGAATGCCTAGAAATTACTTAACTTTACAATTGCATTAAGAGAATACCTCCAACTTTACAAGATTGAGATGTTTGTGGCATTTACTTAGTAGAAGCACTAGCTAATGGCCTAAAGGAGCTGCAAAGCTGCTCAGTGATTTCTTTTGTTTGTTCCTGCTGTGATATTTTGATTAGATTTCTAATAACTCTAAAATTATATGGCACCTCTATTTTATTTAGTCTGCATGGAGATATGATCAGATGATTTTTATATTAAATCCAAACCTTAAACCCACTACTATTAGAATGAGGCAATGTGGTGTAACAGTTAAGATCTTAGGCTCTAGCACACCTCAGCATCTCCTTCAAAACAGCACTTTATTGGAGGACTCATGTTAGATGAAACCAGTTTTCCACTCCTGAGCTAATTAATGTCACACTTTCATATAACAGTTGAAAAGACAAGTCTGTTCAAGTCCACATAACCAGTCAGTGGCAAAGCCAGCACTACACTAAATTTACTGGATTTCCAGACCAATTCTTTCCTCTGAACTCAAATTTGTTCTTATAGCCAGATTGAGACTATGAAAGAGAAAAAGGAAATTTGACATGAAGGAATAACAGTTCCTGAGAGGGGGTCAGGTATCTCTCCCACTGACTAAAAATTTAATAAAGTAAATGTTAACGCTCTCACTGACTAAAAATTTAATAAAGTAAATGTTAACGCTCTAATATCTGGTCTACCCATTCCTTGACTGCGAGTCTAACAGCCAGTCCAGCGGAGGCCAGGAAGGGCAAGTGTGAACCCTCTATCCCCACCTGCCTCACCCCCTGCTGGCTGGGAGAAAGAATGAAGAGGGGAACTGAATTACTGAATGCTTACCTTGTTCCAGGGTTTTTGTTGTTGCTGTTGTTAGAGTTTTGGGGCTCTTGTGAGGATTTGCTATATAAGTAAATTGTGTTCAGGTGAGGTTTGGGTTTCTTCCCCGGTAGTGAAAATGGTACTCAATAGGAGATTATGTGCTCTCATCCTACCTGTCTCCTCCCCACCCCCCATTAGTAGTACTCAATGTCACTTGTTCCCATCTTTGTGTTGGCATGTCCAAAGTATAAGGCCTGCTTATGAGTGAGAACGTATGATATTTAGGTTTTGCTGCTATGATAGTTCACTTAGAATGATGGTCTCCAGCTGCATCTATGTTGCTGATAGGACGTGATTTTGTTCTTCTTTATGGCTGCATAGCATTCCATCATGTACCACATTTTCTTTATCCAGTCCACTTTTGATGGGCATCTGGGTTGGTTCTATGTTTTTGCTATTGTGAATAGTGCTGCAATGAACATATGTATGCAGGTGTCTTTTTGGTAGAGAAATTTATGTTCCTCTGGGTATATTCCAAGAAGTGGGATTGCTGAATTGTATGGAACGTCAATTTTTAGTTCTTTGAGAAAATGCCATACTGCTTTCCACAAAGTTTGATCTAGCTTACATTTCTACCAACAGTGTAGAAGCATTCCCTTTTCTCTGCAGCCTCACCAACCCCTGTTGTTTTTTGACTTTTTAATAATAGCCACCCTGACTGATGGTAGGTGATATCTCACTGTAGTTGTGATTTGCATTTCTCTGATGATTAGTGAAGCTGAGCATTTTTTCATATGCTTGTTGGTGATCTGGATGACTTCCTCTGAGAAGTGTCTGTTCATGTCCTTGCTATGGGCATCCTTGTCTTGTTCCGGTTCTTAGGAGGAATGCTTTCAGATTCTGTTCATTAAGTATAATGTTGGCTGCAGGTTTGCCATAGATGGCTCTTATGATTTTGAGGAATGCCTAGGTATTTGAGGGCTTTACTCAAGAAGAGATGTTGGATTTTATTGAATGCTTTTTCTGTGTCTGAGATAATCATATGGTTCTTGGTTTTACACCAGTTTATGCAATGGATTACATTTGTCAATATGTATGTTGAACCAGCCTTGCATCCTGGAAATGAAGTTCACTTGGTCATGATGGATGATTCTTTAAATGTGCTATTGGATGTGATTTGCTAGACTCTTGTTGAGAATTTTTGCATCTGTGTTTATCAAGGAAATTGGCCTGTAGTTTTCTTTCTTTTTTTTCTTTTTTTCCTAACCCTAACCCTAACCCTGGCCTGTAGTTTTCTTTCCTTGTTGCCATTTTTGATTATCAGGATGATGTTGGCTTCATAGAATGAGCTAGGGAGAATTCCTTTCTTTTCAATTACCTGGAGTACTTTCAGTGGGGTTGGTATCAGCTCTTTCTCATATGTCTTGTAGAATTCAGCTGAGAAACCATTTGGCACATGGCTTTTTTTTTGGTGGAGAGGTTTCTTATTCCTGAGTTGATTTTTGGATTGTTATTGGTCTGTTTTGGGTTTTAATTTCTTCTTATTTCAATCTTGGGAGCTTATGTGATGCCAGGAATTCTTCCATTTCCTCTATATTTTCCAGCTTATTCACATACAGTTGTTAGTAGCAGTCTCTGATAATCTTTTCTATTTCTTCAGAGTCAGTTATAACATTGCCTTTTTCATTTATAATTGTGTTTATTTGGATTCTCTGTCTGTCTCCCTCTGTTAATTTGGCCACGAGTCTGTCAATCTTATTTATTGTTTCACTGCACTGAACCAGCTTTTCCTCTTGTTGATCCTTTGTATGATTATTTGGTCTCTATTTCATTCAACTGTGATTTTATTTCAAATTTCTATTTTTCTACTAATTCTAGGACTAGATTGCTCCTGACTTTCCAGTTCCCTTAGGTGTGACATTAGGCTGTTTACTTGAGATACCTCTATTTTCTTGATATGCGTGTCAGTTTTATAAATTTCCCTCTCAGCAACATTTTTATGGTATCCCAAACATTTTGGTGTATTAGGTCTTTGTTTTCATTTTTTTCTAGGAATCTTTTTATTTGTCTTGATTTCTGTGTTAATCTAAAGTCATTCAGAAGCACGTTTTTTAAATTCCATGTATTTGTGTGTTTTGGAGGGGTTCCAGTTGGTGATTATATTTATTTTTATAGCACTGTGATCTGAGAAGATGCTTGGTGTGATTTTTGACCTTTTAATATTTGTTCATGCTTGATTTATGCCTGAGAATGTGGTCAATCTTAGAATATATTCCATGTGCTGATGAGAAGAATGTATATTTAGGGGTTGTTGGGTGATGTGTTCTGTAGATGTCTATTAGGTCCAATTGATGGAGTGTCAAGTTAAGATTCCAGATTTCTTTGTTAGTTTTTTTGCCTTATGATCTGTCTGAGATTGTTAGTGAAGTATTAAATCTCTGACTACAATTGTATGGCTGTCTGTGCCCTCTCTTAGTTTAATTAGCAATTATTTTATAAATCTGTGTGCTCCTATGTTAGGTGCATATATATTCAAGATCAGTATGCAGCATGCCTTTTAACCGTTATTGATTTAAAGTTGTGTTGTCTGATATAAAAGTAACCTCTACTGCTCTTTTTTTGTTTTCTATTTACCTGGAAGATCTTTCTCCAACCCTTTACCTTGAGCCTGTGGGAATCATTTGCAGTGAGATGGGTTTCCTGAAGGCAGAAGGATGGATCATATTTCTTGATCCAATCTGCCACTCTATACCTTTGAGTGCCACGTTGTCTGTTCACATTTAAGTTAATTATTGATATTTAGGGGTGTGTTCCTGTCATATTGCTATTAAGAGGCTGCTTTGTTTTTTAGGTTTTGTGGTTGATTTATATGGTCTGAAAATTCTGTGCTTTTCTGTACTTTTATAATGGGTGGAGCTGTGATCCCATTCATCAGGGCCCACATACTCAATAGCTAATATTACTTAAATTGCTGATTTTATTCATTCAACTGATAAGTATTTTGGTCTTATAAATGTGGTTAACATGTTCTGTTTAGTGTTCATTCAACAGCCTCTCAGCTGCAGTTTGCCTCCACCTCTGAAGGGACACAATACAGCTTTCTAGACTATGAGAGACCTTCATAGTTTTGTCATCACACAGAACCTTTACAGACAAGATCTGAGCAATATCAACCTTCTCTAAGAACACAGGTATGACATTACATCAAGGACATCCTCATTCAAGGAGATTCATTGAATACATACATTAAGGACATTAAGTTCAATATTTCTTAGTACTTTTGGGTTCTAGTGGCAACAACATATCACTCATTTCTAGAAGCAGAAACTGTCAAAACATCTTTATCAGAACTATGGAAAACAGTCAAAGGCTTACAGCAACCAAGCAAACACTGAAAAAGGCAACTAAAAATTGAAAGAAAGCTTTGTGAAATTTACTTGCCCTTGTCCCAATGCCTCAGCACCTAGCAGTCTTAAAAGAGAGCAGTCCCAATTCCCAGTGGATACCCGAGTCCCTGGTCCTAGAAGGAGCAGATTAGACTTTACTTGAAAATTATGGTGTATTTTTAATAATAGCCACCCTGGTTGGTGTTAGAAACTTAAATAGATATCTGAATAGCCATGTTCATACAACAGCATTATTCATAATAGCTAAAGGTGGAAGCAATCCAATCATCCATTGATAGATGAATGAATAATCAATCTATGCTATATATACACACAATGGAGTATTATTCAGCCTTCAAAAGAAAGAAAATCATGACACATGCTCAACATGAATGAACCTTGAAGACATTATACCCAAGAAAATAATCCAGTCACAAAAGAACAAATATTGTTCCACTTCCATGAGTTACCTAGTGTAGTCAAATTTATAGAGGTAACCAGAATGGTGGTATTCTTTTTTTTTTTTCCAGTCAGGACCTCACTCTGTTGCCCATGCTGGAGTGCAGTGGCACGATCATGGTTCACTGCAACTTTGACCTCCCAGGATCTGGCGATCTCTCCACCTCAGCCTGAAACTACAGTCATGCTCCACCATGCCTGTATTTTTTTTTTTTGTAGAGACGAGGTCTAGCTATGTTGCCCAGGCTGGTTTTAAACTCCTAGGTTCAAGTGATTCTCCCTCCTCAGCCTCCCAAAGTGTTGGGATTGCAGGTGTAAACCACTGCACCTGGCCTGAGTTATTGTTTAATGGGCATAAAATTTTACTTTGGGAAGCTGAAAATTTTCTAGAGGTGGCTGGTGGTGATGGCTGCACAATGGTATTATATGCACAGCAATGTAAATGTCCTTAGTGCCGCTGAACTTCAAATTAAAACTTTAAAATTGTAAAAAACAAAAGATTGCTTTTGCTTTCTGAAAAGACAAAAATATGAGGAAGAACTTTGCAAACCTATCTTCTGCCCTACATCATTTCAAGAACTGTTCTGGCATGAATCTGGTTGATGGGCATAAAGAAAGGATAAAGCAAAAAAAGAAAAACCCATTTTAAAAATGTCATATCACTCAGGACTCTAATTGGGAATAATTTGTATGTATTTGGTGTGATCTTCATTCCTCTTATTTATTTGGGTAGCCTCATTACAGCAGAAAAGGTACATATAATTTCCATTTAGCAAGATGAAAAAAGGTTACATTGTTGTGCAAAAGATTACTCAATCAACAATGTGAATGTACTTAACGCTGCCACATTATACACTTAAAAATGGTTAAGATGATAAATTTTATGTTACGTATATTTTCACCAGTTAATTTTTTTTTTTTTTTTTTTTTTTTTTTTTGAGTTGGAGTCTTACTCTGTTGCCCAGGCTGGAGTACAGTGGCACACTTACGGCCACCCCAGCGTCAACCTGCTGGGTGCCTGCGATCCTACCACCTCCTTCCAAGTAGCCAGAACTATAGGCACATGCTACCACACCAACCTAATTTTTGATTTATTGTAGAGATGAGGTCTTGCCAAGTTGCCTGGGCTGGTCTCAAACCGCGGGCTCAGGCAATCCACTCGCCTCGGCCTCCCAAAGTGCTGGGATTACAGGCTGAGCCACCGAGCTTGTCCTAATTTTTAAAAATAAAAAGTCATAGAACTAAACCTAAAAGTTGAAAAGCTTTAAACTTCTAAAACAAAAAAGGAGAAAATCTTTATGAACTTAGAACAAATATTTCTTATAACACAAAAAACACTAAGTATAAATTTTTACAATTATAATAAACTTTATCGCCGGGCTCGGTGGCTCAGCCTGTAATCCCGCGCCTTTGGGAGGCTGAGGTGAGTGGATTGCCTGAGCCCGCAGGTTCGAGACCCGCCTGGGCAAGCAAGACCTCATCTCTACAATAAATCAAAAAAAAAAAAAAATCAGCCGGGCATGGTAGCGCGTGCCTGTAATTCCAGCTACACGGAAGGCTGAGGCGGAAGGATCGCCGGAGCCCAGCAGGTCGAGGCTGCGGTGGCCGGGAGCGGCCACTGCACTCCAGTCTGGGCGACAGAGTGAGACTCCAACTCAAAAAAAAAATAAAATAAAAATAATAAACTTTATCAGAATTTA
>CAUYQG010168387.1:0-10025 GCA_963574415.1 Tarsius wallacei | reverse complement strand
CAAGTTCACTTTGTTGTACAATTACAATACCATTTATCTCCAGAACAGAACTATGTCTTCTTCCCAAACTGAAACTTCATATTTGTTCAACATTAACTGTCCATTCTCCCTTCCCAGCACCTGAAAGAATTATTCTATCTCCAATCTCAACGAACTTTCCTATTATAAGGGGAATCAAACAATTTCTCTCCTTTTGAGGCCAACATGTCGATCTTGATGTCCTAAAGATTCTTTCATGCTGGGTCAGAAATTTCTTCCTTTTAATGCTGAATAATATTCCATGTATGTGTCTCCATGTTTTGCTTATTCATTAATCTGAAAATGGTTATTTGTGCTTTCTCCATATTTTAGCTATTGTGTATAATGCTGCTATGAACAAGGGTGCACACAATTATATTTGACATCTGCTTTCAATTTCGAAGGCACATGCTCAGATGTGATGTTTATAATAAAGTGGTAATTCTATGTTTATTTTTTGAGAAACCTTTATAAGGTCTCCACTGTAGATGCATCATTTTACATTCCCCCTAACAATGTATAACAGTACATATATCTACACATCTTTGCTATAATTTGTTTTTTTCTATTATTTTGCTAATACCATCCTAATGAATGATGAATTATGTGTATTCATGGCTTTGATTACTATTTCCCTGATATTAGAGATGCTGAGAATCTTTTAATGTGTTATTGGCTATTTGTATATCTTCTTTGGAGAAATGTCTACTAAAGTTCTCTGTTCATGTCCTATTCAGGTTGTTTCTATTTTTGTTACTTTTGTGTTGTAGAAATTTTCTACATATGCTGAATATTAATTTCATATTACGTATAAAATTTGCATTTTTTCCATTCCAAATTTTTTACTGTGCTGATACTGTCCTTGGATGCACATATGTTTTAAATGTTGTGACTAGGAATTGTTTGGTGTTCAAAAACCCACTTCTAGGAATTTGCATGCAATTAGTGCTTTGCAAACATAAAACCAATATTTTCAACTTTTATTTTCTGTGAGTTTATTTGTCATAGCAGCTTACAGAATATAACACCGGTATCCATCTATAGGACATAGACTGAGTAACACCATGACACACATCTGGCACAACACTAAGGAAGATGTGAAGAAGAAGGGGTAAGATATCTGTGTGCCTGTAGAGCGGAATAATCATGGAATATTCTGAAATAATAAAAAAACACAAGGTAAATAGAATGTATGTTGAATGCTGTCTTATATATCATATAGAAACAGTTAAATGTTATGCATACAGAAAGCAAATTTAAGAGCAAACTCTAGTATTTAAAGCAAGTTAAAATGAAGATAGCTACATATTAAATTGGTAATATAATCACACCAGAGAGACTAGATTAGTTTTCCTGACTAAAGTGCAATATGAAAATGGCAAATTATTTACTATACTAAAAAATACTAGTATTGATATATATTATATTTCCAACAGAAATTCAAAGCAGGATAAATTCAAGGTTTCAGAAACTGTTGCAAAACATAAAAGTATAGAAAGCAACCAAGGTGTTTCCATGATGCAGCATTACCTGAGATAAAAACTAGGCAAAGTCAGTAAAAGACAAGCTGAATTTATTCTCAATTGTCAAAAACAGATACAGAAGGTCTAATAAAATATTAAATAAAATTAGATTTTTAATGTAAATAATGCACAAAATATATAGGTGTTGTATTATTGGAAGAATCAACCTTGTTAAGATGTCCATTCTACCTAAGACAGTTGGGAAAACTGGCTGACCACATGCAGAAGATTGAAACAGAACCCCTACCATATCCCCATACACAAAAATCAACTCTAAATGGATCAGAGACCTAAACATAAAACCTCAACTATAAGAACCTTAGAAAATGCAGGAGACACTCATATGGAGATTGAAACTGGCAACCAATTTCTAATCAAAACCCGAAGTGCCCATGCCATAAGAGATAAGATAAACAAGTGGGGCCACATCAAATTGACAAGCTTCTGCAATGCCAAATAAGTCATCAAGAGAGGAGGGAGACAGCTCACAGACTGGGAAAAAATATTTGGGAACTGTATGTCTGACAAAGGTCTAACAGCTAGGATCTACAAGGAACTCAAACTTGCTGAAAACAACAACAACAACAACAACAAACAGCCCCATTACAAAGTGGGCAAAAGATATGAATAGACAGTTCTCAAAAGAAGACATACCATCAGCCCACAGATACATGAAAAGGTGTTCAGCCTCACTAGTCATCAAAGAAATGCAAATTAAAACTGCACTGAAATACCACCTAACTCCAGTCAGAATGGCCATCATCAATAACTCAAAAAATAACAGATGCTGGAGAGGATGTGGTGAAAAGAGGACACTTCTACACTGTTGGTGGGAGTGCGAACTAGTTCAGCCTCTGTGGAAATCAGTGTGGAGATTCCTAAAAGTTCTAAAAATCAACCTTCCATATGCCCCACAATCTCCCTACTGGGAATATACCCGGAATAACTCAGGTCACTCTTAAAAGCCTTTCTATTCATTTTATGTTTCTTTCTGTTTCTGTGAGAACACATTTTATCTTTTCTTTTTTCAACAAATTTCTTGTTTCCTTCATCTCTTTTCAGATGCCACCTCAGTAGTGAAATGGATCTTGTCTTCTCTTCCTTGATACTCAGTCCCCTTCTCTGATATTGTTTTCATCTGTTACTCCTGGAAATAGCCTTAGAGTTTCAGTGGCAGTCTTATCCAACACTCTCCTTAGCCGTCCCTCCTGCTGCTGGTGGCATAATCTGCTCCTGCTGATGGCCTTGAGAAGCCACCAATAAACTAGTTTCTGCAAATGGTCAAAGCATTCACCATCCTTTAAGGTCCAAGTAAATAAATGACAGCAGCAACAGCATCAATAACACTTCCAATGAGAACGACTCACTCTTCCACCTGATAACTTTTTCTTTTCCCAAAAAAGCACTTTTTCCCTTAAAAAGGATTGTCAAACTCTCCATCTTTCTTTTCTTATGAGGCTATTTTGTATCTGTTTTGAGTACTCCAGAGCGGGCAGCTGAGGGTATTAGCGTTACTTGACCATGGTTATAGTTTTTATCCAGATTGGCAGATGCTTTTTACAGTCTCCGGCTGGATTTCATCGAAAAAGAGCTTAAAATGCACAGGAGGAGGAAAGTACTTCTCTCCTAGGATCCCCACTGAGCTGATAACAGTCTATAGGAAGTCATCTATTTAAACAGAAATAAACACGCCTTGGGATGCTGGGAGACTATTTTCAGCTTTATTAAGCTATTTTCAGCTTTATTAAGAAATCTGTGTTTAATTTTTCCAGCATTTCCAGCCCTGTTCATTTAGCTTTTCTCCGCGTGAGGATCAATTAGAATACTTGATGAGAATGCAGACATTGCATTCTGCTTCTTACACAAACACAGTGCATTTGGAGGAGAGTAAAGAACCTGGAAGGCCTCCAAGCGCCTAGTCAGAAACTTGTATTTAACTGGCTTTTCCTGGAGAAAAGAAGTCCTAGTCAGATGTTGCCTGTGCCTGACTCTTGGGCAGTTTCACTGTTAGGTATTTTTTCTCTCTAAAAAAAAAATTATTGGACCCATATAGATTGGTCACCTGTAATAAGTTCATCACTCTTTTAGGTCAGAGTCAGCAATGTGTGTTTGTGTGTGTGCACACATGTGCATGTGTGTGTGTGTGTGTGTGTGTGTGAAGGCTGGGTTCTATTAAGAATTTATTTATGAACACTGTAATTTCAATTTCACATAATTTTAATATGCCATAGTTTATTTTTTTTCAATCACATGCAAATGTAAAAGCCATTCTTTGCTCACCTGTTATACAAAAACAAGACTGTAAGCCATGATTTGTAGACTCCTGCTTTTAGGCAGAGAGGCATCACTCATGAACATAACCTATATCGGATCTTGATCACTAAGACTCAGAAACACTGAGCTCCTGTCATTTTTGTTTTCTTGGAGGGAAAACAGACAATGGGCATGTAAACACACACATAATGAAGATCACATCAAATTCTCAGTGCTAGGAAGAATGGGAAACAAAACAACACATAGCTATTGTAACTGAGAGCCACTGGTTGTGAGAGGCATGAGTATGTGGGCTCCTTTAGTTGCTTAGAAAAGTTCTTGGAGGTGGCTTCTGAAGTGATCTCTGAATGGTGCCCAGGGATAGCAAAAGCAAAGTTCTCGAGTCAGGAATAAGCTCAATGGGGTCTGAAGAAGCAAGAAGACTGGTCTGGCCAGAGAGGATATTGCAGAAGGTAGAGAGAAGGGCCACTCAATGAGAAAGGATGGCAGGGACAAGCCAGGTGGGACCCTGGAGGCCAGAGGAAGGGCTTTGGGTTTTATTCATGTTTCAGTGTAGGCCATGGGTAGATTTAAAGCTAGAGAGTAATGAAAAGTGGTTTATGCCTTTGGAAAGATCACTTTGGCTATGGTGTGGATGAGAGATCATTATGGAAAAATGAGAGTAGAGGTCACGAGGCTATAGTGGCCTCTAGCAGTCCAACATAGTGGCTTTTCTATTTATTCTTCTTCTAAGTTTTTTATGTGTAAGTCTGGTAGAGGCTTAGGAGAAGGGGAGAAATGGTGATGTGATGTAGTTCAGGTTGGACTGCTGAATAAGATTTGCATCAATAAAATTTGCAAGGCATCAACTCCATATTACTTATATAATCTCAGTAATACAAAGATAGCTAACCATTTTGTGGTATTTACTAAATGTAGCATTCTTTCTTTTCATTCTCATAGCAATTCTGTAAGGCTGGTGTCATTATTCACTCTATAGATGGCGTATTTCTGTTACTAATAGGTTCTGCAATGGGCCAAGAGGTTCAAAATTGGTAAGTGGCCAAGGCAGTGTGAATACCATGCCAGTCTTTTATGCCTGATCTCTTCGCTTTAACACTCTTCTTCCTATTTGCTTCAGTTATCTACTGCTGCATATCAAACCATCCTAAAGTGTTGTGAATTAAAACAATAACAAATTTATGATATCTCATGACTTGTGGGTCAGCAGGGTTTAGCTGGATAGTTCTTCTGTTTCATGTGTTGTTGGTTGAAGTCACACATGAGGCTACAGTCAGACAGAAGCCCACTGGGACCTGAGTCATTCAAGATGGCTTTACCCCCATGGCTGGTGGTTGGTGCTAGCGGCCTAGAGTGTTTCTGTTTTCCTCTATGTGAGTTCATGGCCACCATTAGGGTTGACAGGATTTCTTCCTGCATGGTGTATAGGTTCTAAGAGAGAAAATTCCAGAAAACCATGTCCCAGTGTGCAAGCATTTATCAAGCTCTGATTGCATTACATTTGATGATGTCATTACCTCAGGGAAAGTCATAATGGCAAGTCTAAAATTAAGCATGAAAAATAATCAACATGAGAGGTGAGTTCATTAAAAAAACACCAATACCAGTTATGACATTGTTATCCTGGCTTCTGCCTTTAGACAGACAAGTGTGGGGATGGTTTCCTCTTTTATGATATATCAGGACTCTGGTAAATAAGGGTAAGCTGAGACACCAGGTATTTATTAATTCATGTGTTGATTATACATATGCTGGGTCCCTACTGTGAGTGAAGCACTTTACTAGTTTCTATGGGAAAAAGAATAATTTATAAGAAATGGGGACAGTTTCCCTGTCCCATGCTGACTCTGGCATGTCTCTTTATCTCTCCTCTTTTCCTTCTCTAATAAACTTTGTTTGAAAACTTTGAAAAAAAAAAAGAAATGGACACCTCCCTCAAGGTGTGTAGTATCTAGAGGAAAATATCATGCTACCAGAGGGGAATGTAAAAACCAAGAAATCTTGCTTGTAGATAGAATATGTACCATAAAATATGTCAAGAATTGTTCTTATCAGAAAACTGACATTTTTCAAAGAAGATATACAAATGGCCAACAGATATATGAAAAAGCGTTCAACATCAATAATTATCAGATAAATATAAATTAAATTCACAGTGAGATAGTCAGTCAGAATGGATATTTTTAAAAAGTCTGAAAACCTGATGGACTTCCAGGTGACTGTAGCTTCATGTGTGATACCATCTCTGCAAGGATGCATAGAAAAGGAACCACTTCATACATGGTTCATAGGAATGTAAATTAGTGCAACTTCTATGGCAAACAGTATGAATATTTCTCAAAGATATACAAATGGAAATACCATTCAATCCAGCAATTTCACTACTGGGTAGCTAACTAAGGGAAGATAAATCAATATATCAAAAAGAAACATGCATTGCTATGTTTATCACAGCATGTTTCAGCAAAACTATTGAATCAGCCTAAGTGTCCATCAATGGACGAGTGGATAAAGAAAATGTGGCATATATCCACAGTGGAATACTATTCGACCACAGAAAAAGAATAAAGTAATGTCTTTTGCAGCAACATGAATGGAACTGAAGTCCACTATCTTAAGTAAACAAGTTAGTCCCAGAAAGACAAATATCACGTGTTCTCACTCATAAATGGGAGCTAACAATGTGTACACATGAATGTAGAAAGCAGAATGATAGACACTGGTGGCTAAGAAGAATGAAGAGGTATGAGAGGGGTGGATGATAAAATACTGCTTGATGAGTACAATATATGTTATTTGGGTGAGGATGCCTTAAAAGCTCTGACTTGACAACTGCACGATATATGCATGCAACAAAATTGTACTTGTACCCCATAATTATACAGATAATAAAAAAAAGAAGGCTGGATAAATTTCCAAAAGATGTTTTGCTTATGAGATAACAGTCTTTCTTCTTATGCTATGATTATTTTATATCATGGAAGAAATCAAAGTATTTATTTTAGAAAATTTGAAGGACATTGTGAAAAATACATTTTTCTCAAAGATGAACTAATATTCATGTCAATTCTGTGTTTGAAGGAGAATTTCGTCTGCTATTATGACCTCCAGCTTTGATCTCCAAGTAGTTTAGATCTCTGAGCCGTATTAATTATTTTCTTATTGCAACCTTTCAGGGATCAGCTCCATTAAATTAACTAACTAAACTAACTACACCAAAAATCCATGGGTATAAAAAGTTTCAATCTATTCAGCTTATGTATGACAGATCTCTGAGCAAAACAAAATTTTACATGCAACAGATGCTGTCTTAGTCCAGTTGTGCTGCTATCACAAAATGCCCTAGACTGTAATTTATAAAGAACAGAAATGTATTCCTTACAATGCAAGAGGCTGAGGAGTCCAGGATCAAGGTGCTGGCAACACTGGTGTCTGGTGTGGGCCTGATCTTTGCTTCCAAGTGTATGCCTTGTTGCTAAGTCCTCTGGAGGGAGCAATCACTGTGTCCTCACATGCCAGAAGGTAGAAGGACAAGAGACTGCTCTCTTTAACCTTAAGCTCTTTTATAAGTATGCAGAGCATTCAAGACTTTTTCATATCGCTTTTAATACTGTTGCACAGGGGATTAAGTTTTACTATGAGTTTTGGAGGTGACATCCTCATTCAAACCGCAGCAGATACCTATTTAGTTTTAATTTCTAAGCTAGAACCTGCTGTCCACTGTTATAGCACAGATTTCAGGTATACTAATGAGATTAAAAACAAGAAACAATAAAAGCTACTATACCATTTAGCATGTACTTAGAATATTCTTCACAGTGTCTAAATGCTTTTTATGTATCATATCCTTTTATTTTTGCAGATGTCTTTGTACAGGTACTGCAATGATCTTCAGGATCTAGATAAAGTTTTAGGTACTAGAGTTAAGTAACTTTCCCAAGAGATAGCACCTAGGGCCTAGGGGTTAAACTCTGGTCCTTTTGACTCTTAATTCAATTCCCTTTGCTACTGTGTGACACAGAAGTGAGGTAATGAGAAAAGGATTGGAATGGTTTTCAGGAAACTTGAATTCCAGTCCTTGGGGCTGGACTAGCTAGTTATGTAAATTTGAACTAATTATCTTCTCTTGCCTGAAACATTTAACTTCCTCCTTAAAGGCACACAAGTCTGCAACCTGTATTGCTATGCTAATTTAGACTTACATTTTTCTCATAGTATCTTCTGCACTCTTATTCTCCCTTTCCCTGACCTACTTTTGTTTTAAAAGTGCATTGTATCACCTTCTAATATTTTATATCATCTATGTAGTTACTCTGTTATTTCTCCTGTTTTCCTTGCTATAGAATGCAAATTCTAGTGTGGACAATTTGCTTTGTTTGTTTTTAAGCCTTTTTTTGTTTGTTTAAAGATGTATCCCAGGACCACCTAAACTTCTCAGCACATGAGAAGCCCCTAACAAACTTATGGTGTAATTTCCTTTAAGGAAAGTGGGGGTGGGACACAAAAATAAGAAATGGCATTTGAGGCTGGAGAACATGGTATAAGCAGGGGCAGGAAGACATTGGTGTGTTGGTCTCATGAAGAATCCCATTTCTGTGGGGAAACAATAAGATGAGACCATGGGCAGGATGCACAATGAAGAGTATCTTCAATGTCACATGAAAGAGTCCAGATTTGTTAGGTGATAAAAAGCCAGTTTTATCTCCAAGACATTTTAATGAACCAAAATTTCTGGCGTGCAATGGTTGGTTCTAGGAGCCAACCCTCGAGGCTTAACTGTATTAGAAGTAACATTTAGCTTTCTACTCAGATGTATGGTCAATCCTTCTTGGAAAATGACAAGAGCCATCAAAGAAATAAATGATATTATATCCTGAGCTCAGTGAGAAAAATGTGCAGATGCAGATGTGTTATTCCTTATTTATGGTCATTGAATTTTAAACTTAATTTAGCAGTAAAAATCTGTTATTTAGAGGATTGTTACACTGTAAAAGACTTGAGATGCACATAGATTCTAAGGGTACTTAGAGCATCATTTGCTGCCTGATGGGTGACAAGCATAAATGCATCCAAATTAATCATAATTGCCATTCTAGGAAGTAAAATGCAGTAGTGTGTTTATCAGAAGGGTGCTTCCAAAACATGAAAAGAATATGATAAATAGCAGAGCAAAATACCGATGCTACAAAGCTATGTGGTGAACAGAGGCTACCAAACTATTTACATTGCATGGTCCAGGCGATGTAGATTTTATGTATATAGTGCATTGAGTACAAATGTTTCTTAAGTATCCTTTATAAAGAGCCACACATTATTTTAATTTGAACAATTGTAACAATTTATTGTATAAAAAGTGCATTGAAATTTTATGTGCTGTTTGGACACTTAAGATTCCAAATTTTCATAATCATAATTACCATTGTAATGAATCTTTTAGTGAGACTTTTTCTTTATATTAAAGATGGTTTTACATAGTAAAATTACTGGATCAAAGGATATGAATTATTTTTGTATTAATTCTGTATGCCAATTTTAACTGGTGAAAATGGACACTTCAAGTGTTTTTTCAAAATTATTATTACTGAGGTTGTGAATATGTTTACTAACCAGTTGTTTCCTTTTCTCTGAAATGCCTACTCATGCCTTTGGACCTTTTATTGAGCCTAATGTTTGTCATTTGGATATTACACTCACAATTCTGCATATGCTAAAAGCCAAGTCTTTCAGTCAAGCCAAATTGTCAATATACTCAAACAGTTAATCAATTCATTGGAACAGTTGGTCAATCTCCTGACATGATGGGTCATTTCATCTATAAGAGAGGATCAATTAAATGAAACATCTGGTGGAATAAAAGTGTACCCAATAAATCATGTTAGAAAGTAAAGCTGAAAATTACACACACACACACACACAAAACTGCTTAAACTAGTTCACAACTTGGTCGTGACTTCACAAACACCTCCTTTCTGATTCTTTCTGAAGTATAATAATGATGATAGAAAGTTCAGGAAACATCTGTTTTTCCGCATGCATTAGGAGCCTCTGCACTAAGTGTAGTATGTTGGTGTTTTTATTTTCTTCCTCACTGGGTGTTCTGAGGGCCAACTTTCCCTTCAAATTAATAGCCCCAGATCTCTCTTTCCTGTGACCTTTAGTCAGATGAACCTCCCATCAACTTTACCTAATAAATGAGGAAGCTCATTCCCT
>CAUYQG010168376.1:0-31442 GCA_963574415.1 Tarsius wallacei | reverse complement strand
TTTCCCTTTTCTTCATGTGTGTTTGTAGAGATATGAATTCCCCTCTCAGGACTGTTTTCATGGCATCCCAGAGGTTTTGGTAAGATGTTTCTTCATTTTCATTTGTTCTTTAAGATTTTTCTGTTTATGTATGGGTATTTTTGAGGGAGAGTTCACCAACAAGGGGGTTTTTGTTTGTTTGTGTGATTGCCTGTATGTTTTTGTCTTCTTTGTCTGTTTATTTGTTAGTTGTCAAGTCTGTCTGTTTTCCCTCTTCTCTCTCTCCACCTCCCTTTTATCATCCTCTTTCTTTTTTTCATTCTTTTCTCTTTTCTTATCTCATTTTGCTTCCAGGGGGCAAAAAGAAACCCCCACTGCATGGGCAGATTATAAGGCAGCAGGAAAGGGGTTCCAGGACCCACACAACTGTCAGTAGATACTGGATTCTGCAGATAGTTTCTGAATCATAGCTCCTCCCTTAATTAAATCTCAAAATTGCAAAAAGCACAGGCGCCCACCCCTAGTCCAGCCTCAGAATAGGGGATTGAGCAAACAGAAATAAAAGCTATCCCCTATCATTGAAGAACAGAATTAAACAAGCGGTAGAAAGGGGGAAGGAAATCCTACAGGAAGAATTTGGGTTTTAGACAGACCCCTGGAAGGTAAGCAACTGAGAATACAGACTCTGGAACTCAAACAATGAAGAGCCCCCAGAATGACTGCTCTCAAACTACAAACCCAGATATCAAGATATTAATAGAGAGAATAAACAGAAATGAAGAGTGATCAGAGGAAAGAATGAAGGAGTTGATAAGTGAGATAACAGCAACAAAGAATACAGTGAATGAAATAAACAGCAAACCGATAAGCATGGAAAGGAGAATTAACTAAGCAGAATAAAGAATCTAGAGCTTGAGGACAAAAATTTGGAACTAATCCAAACTGTTAAAAACATAGAAAAGAATCTTAAAAAGACAGAACAAACCTCCAAGAGATAAGCAATTATTTCAAGAGGCCGAACCTAAGATTAATTGGAATCCTTGAGGCAGAGAGAGAGTGACCACCCTGGAACAAACACTCCATGAAATTATCCAAGAAAACTTTCATCTCATCAGAGATGCAATCATTGAAACACAAGAGATTCAGAAAACTCCTGCAAGACAAATGAGACCAGCTCCTAAACACATAGTAATTTGCCTACACAAAGTAGGTATAAAAGAAAAAATCCTAGAGGCATCAAGAGAAAAAGGTCAGACTAGGTACCTACCAGGGAAGACAAATTAGAATAACAGCAGACTTATCTACAGAAACCCTTCAGGCTAAGAGAGTTCGAAGTTCAATCTTCAAAGTTCTCAAAGATAAACAATCTCAACCAACAATTACCTACCCAGCTAGGCCAAGTTTCATCACTGATAGAGAATTAAAATCCTTCCCAGACATTCAGTCCCTAAGAGTTTATGCTGCCTCCAGACCAGCTCTACAAGAAAAACTTAAGAAAGTATTAAACACAGAAGAAAGGAAAAAAGAACGACAATGCCCTTCATAAGAATGCAGGAAAAAGACTGAAAACACAAACAAATCAACCCAAAAGTCAATAGAAAGACAACAGACAAATAAACAAGCTGACAGCAGCAACAACAACAACAAACTCTATAAGATCCTCATGACAGGGATAAACTCTCACATCTCAATAATTAGCCTGAATGTGAATGGACTAAATGCACCACTGAAAAGACATAGAATGGCAAATTGGATAAAATATCATTAGGCTACAATATATTGCCTCCAAGAGACTCATCTCACCAGAAAGGATAGTCACAGACTTCACAGACTCAAAGTAAGAAGATAGGAAACAAAATTTCAGGCAATTGAAACACAAAAGAAAGCAGGAATCACAATCTTAATGTCAGACAAAATACCATTTAAGCTATCAAAAATTTTAAAAGACACAAAAGCTCACTACATAATGATAAAATATTCAATCCATCAACAAAAAATATCCATCCTAAACATATATGCACTCAACACAGGAACACCAACTTTCATCATCTTTTAGGTAAACTAAAAAAAATGTATTGACTCTAAAACTGTCATACCTGGGAACTTAAACACCCCACTAATAAACCTAGACAGATTTTCAAGACAAAAAGTTAACAAGGAGATCCAGAATCTCAATGTGACACTTGACCAAATGGACTCAATTGATACCTACAGAACACTCCACCCAACAACCACAGAATATACATTCTACTCATCACCACATGGAACTTATTCTAAGATCGACCACATTCTCAGTCATATATCAAGCAGAAACAAATTTTATAAGTTTGAAATTTTGGCATGTACCTTCTGAGACAACAGTAGAATAAAAATAAATATCAACACCAGCAAAGTTCTCCCCAAGCCCACAAAGACATGGACACTGAGCACCATGATGCCAAACAACTCCTGGGTCAACATGGAAATCAAAACAGATGGAAACAAATGAAAATGAAGAAACATCTTACCAAAACCTCTGGGATGCCATGAAAACAGTCCTGAGAGGGGAATTCATATCTCTACAAACACACATGAAGAAAAGGGAAAGTTCACTAGCTTACAGTCTAACAAATCACCTAAGGAAGCTGAAAATGCAAGGCCACTAAAACCCTAACTTCAGCAGAAGAATCCGGATCACCAAAATAAAAACCCAAATTTCGGACATAGAAGTCAAAAATATAATACAAAAAAATCAATAAAACCAAAAGCTGGTTCTTGGAAATGATAAAAAAAGATTGATGAACCCCTAGCTAGAATGACCAAAAAAAAAGAGAAAAATAAAATGACTAAGAAGAAGCCCAAATAAATACAATCAGAAATGCAAAAGTTGAAGTCACAACAGACCCTGAAGAAATACAAAAGGTTATCAGAGACTACTATGTACACTTTTATGGAAATAAACTTGAAAACCTAGAGGAAATGGAGGCCTTTCTGTCAGCACACAACCTCCAAAGTTTGAAACAAGAAGAAATTGAGATCCTAAATAGGCCCTAACAACCCAGGAAATTAACTATGTCATAAGAAAACTACCTACCAAAAAAAAAAAAAAAAAAAAAAAAACCTGGACCAGATGACTTTCTAGCAGAATTCTACAAAACATACAAGGAGGAACTGATACCAATTCTATTGAAAGTATCCCAGGCAATACTTTCAAGAAAACGGTGGAATTCTACCCAAATCATTTTATGAAGCTAACCTCATATTGATACCCAAACCAGGTAAAGATCCAACAAAGAAAGAGAGCTACAGGCCAATATCCTAGATGAACATGGAGGCTAAAATTCTCAACAAGATTCTAGCAAACCAGATCCAACAACGTATCTCAAAAATCATTCACCATGACCCAGTAGGTTTTATCCCCAGGATGCAAGGTTGGTTCAACATCCGCAAGACCATAAACATAATTAAATACATCAACAAATGTAAAGACAAACACCACATGATTATGTCATTATACATGGAAAAAGCTTTTGATAAAATCCAGCACCCCTTCTTGATAAAAACCCTTGAACATCTAAGCATATATGGAACATACCTCAAAATAAGAACCATCTATGAGAAACCCACAGCCAGCATTCTACTAAACAGACAGAAATAGGAACCACTTCCCCTGAAAACCGGAACAAGACAAGGATGCCCACTCTCTCCCTTCCTGTTTAACATAGTATTGGAAGTCCTAGCTAGAGCTATCAAACAAGAAAAGGAGACCAGGGGTAACTACATAGGAAAAGAGGAAGTTAAGTTATCCCTCTTTGCAGATGACATGATTCTATACCTTGAAAACCCGAGAATCTATCCAAAACTTCCTTGCACTGATAAAGGACTTTGGCGAAGTCTCAGGGTATAAAATAAATGTGCAAAAGTCAGTCGCATTTCTATACACCGACAATAAACAAGCAGAAACCCAAATAGAAAGCATAATCTCATTGACAATAGCCACAAAGAAATGAAATACATTGGCATCTTCCTAACCAGAGAAGTCAAAGACCTTTACAATGAAAACTACAAAACACTTCTTAAAGAAATCAAAGATGACCAAAAAAATGGAAAAATATACCATGCTCATGGATTGGAAGAATCAACATTGTTAAGATGTCCATCCTACCAAAGGCAATCTACAGATTTAATGCAATACCCATTAAATTACCAGTAACATTCTTCTCAGACCTGGAAAAGACAATGCAGGAATTCATATGAAACAAAAATGATCACGAATAGCCTAAACAATCCTCAACGAAAACAAACAAAAAACAAAAAAAAGAAAGAAGGAGGAATCACACTCCCAGACTTTAAACTTTATTATAAAGCTAAAATGATCAAAACTGCCTGGTATTGATACAGGAACAGGTATATAGACAAATAGAACAGGATAGAGATTCCAGAAGCAAAACCTCAATTCCTCAACCAACTCATCTTCGACAAAGCCTTCACCAACAACTACTGGGGAGAGGAGAACCTATTCAGTAAATGGTACTGGGAAAACTGGCTAATCACATGCAGAAAATTAAAATAAGACCCCTACCTATCACCATATATAAAAAATAACTCTAAATGGATCAAAGACCTAAGCATAAAACCTCAAAGTATAAGAAACTTAGAAAATGCAGGAGACACCCTTATGGAAATTAGAAATGGCAACCAATTCCTGATCAAAATCTCAAGTGCCCAGGCCATAAGAAATAAGATAGACAAGTGGGACCTCATCGAACTCACAAGCTTCTGTGAAGTAAAAGAAACCATTGAGAGAGTGGGAAGACAGCCCACAGACTGGGAAAAAATACTTACCAACTTTATATCTGACAAAGGTCTAACATCTAGGATTTACAAGGAACTCAAACTTGTTGAAAAGAAAAAAGCAAACAGCCCCCTTACAAAGTGGGCAAAAGATGTGAATAGATACTTCTCAAAAGAAGACATGTGATCAACCAACAGATACATGAAAAATTGCTCAGTCTCAAAGAAATGTAAATTAAAACCACACTGAGATACCACCTAACTCCAGTCAGGATGACCATCATCAGTAACTCAAAAAACAATAGATGCTGGAGGCGATGCAGGGAAAAGGGAACACTTCTACACTGGGGGTGGAAGTGTAAACTGATACCACCTCTGTGGAAAACAGTGGGGTGATTTCTAAAAGATCTAAAAATCAGTCTCCCATACAACCCCACAATCCCCCTATGTGAATATACCCGGAGGAGCTCAAATCACTCTATGAAAAAGATACCTGCACACACATGTTTATTGCAGCATTATTCACAGTAGCAAAAACATGGAACCAACTGTGCTGCCCATGAAAAGAGGATTGGATTAAAAAATGTCATAAATATACACTATGGAATATTATGCAGTCATAAGAAGGAGAAAATTATGAACTTCTTAGCAACTTGGATGGACTTAGAGGCTATAATACTGAGTGATCTATCACAGAAACAAAGAACCGAGTATCACATGTTCTCACTCATAAGCAGATCTTGAATAACTATTGTAATTGCAATACTATAAGAAAGCGATTGGCAGTAGTGGGAAACTGCCAGGAGAGAGCAGGGCGGGATTGACAGTAGTAGGAAACTGCCAGGGAGTGGAGGGCACACCTCATCAACAAGGGTGCCTGCATAATGAACATTTGTATACCTAACCCTGAATTGGACCTCACATATTTAAAATTAAAAATTTTTTAAATGCCCTAGGGAAAAAAAGTTGGTATGTTAAAAAAAAAAAAAGAAAAGAAAAGAAAGTGGCAAGGGTAAAGAAAAATTACTTACGTCTCTTATGTCACTGGAGTTTAGTTTACATTGGCCAGTTACAACCACCTGTAATCCTCAGTGTTGGTACCAGAGTACCTTTGGTCACAATTGCAAGCTACAGGACAAATGAAGCTTGCCTCTTTTATTCAGTTCTACTTTTCTGCTCAGAGTGCAGTTTATTTGCATGTGGCTTTGCATTGCAGGCTGTGAGTCTCTGGTCAAGGTGGCAGCCTGTAGATTGTAGACGTGTTAATGGTTAGTATAAATCACAGTTGGAAAAGTGAGCCAGCAAGTGGCAATTCTGTGCTATCTCTTTATGATATCCAATCACTGCATTTAGCAAAGTCAAATTTTGCTCACCATACTATATCTGGAAGAAAAGAAGGAAAAAGTTTTGCCATATATCTATGTATTTCCAACTCTATGACAAAACTTAAGTGAAGATTAGGTATTCCTGATGTGATTATATCTATGAAAACTAATTTTCTTATAAGTGATGATCCTCCTCCCCATGGAATACATAAGACTATAACACAAGCTAGATAATGTTCAAAAGCATTTGGTAATATGAAGACAGAATCGTGGCGTCAGGGCTTTCAGTTAAACCATTGTCATGACGTTATTGCCTAATATTTTGGTTTTTTTAAAAATTAGTTTTTAAATTGTTTATATTTATATTTAATAAAGGTCATGGGGTCATGTGAACACACAACCTTATATAAATATAATAATGATGGAAGCTTTGTTTTTTGTGTTCTTTGTGGTTTTTTTAGTTGGATTCTCACTCTGTTGCCCAGGTTGGAGTACAGTGTCATTGCATCCTTGACCTGCTGGGCTCAGGTGATCCTTCTGCCTTAGCCTTCCAAGCAGCTGGAACCACAAGGGCGCGCCACCACACCCAGCTAATTTTTTTATTTTGTAGAGACAAGGTCTCGCCAAGTTTCCCAGGTTGGTCTCGAATCCCTAGACTCATGCAATCTTCTCACCTCCACCTCCCAAAGTGCTGGGATTATAGGCGTGAGCCACCACACCTGGCTTTGATGATGGAAACTTTAGATAAGGAAGCTGCTAATTTATCATGACATCTCATTCTAAGCAGTTATTTCTTTACAAAAGAACGACTACTTTCCACAGAGGTTGCACTAGTTTACACTCCCAGCGTCAAAAGAGGACTGGATTTTTTAAATGTGGTATATATACACAATGGAATACTACGCAGGCATAAAAAAGAACAAAATCATGAATTTCGCAGCAACCTGGATGGAACTAGAGTCCATAATACTGAGTGATCTTTCACAGCAACAAAGATCTGAGTATCACATGTTCTCACTCATAAGTGGACCTTGAACATCTATCGTAATACTATAAGAAAAGGATCGACAGTGGTGGGGGGGGAGACAGGGAGGGCAAGGGTGGTGGGATTAATGGTAGTCAATATCTGTCTGGGGATGGGGGGGACACCCCTTATCAACAAGAGTGCCTGAATGATGCATATTTTTATACTTAACCCTTAATTGTACCCCACAATTTTAAAATAAAAAATGTTTTAAAAAAACAACAACTAAAAATAATAGCTACTTATTAGTCCAATGTTCTGCTGTGACTGAGTATTCCTCATTTACTTATTGCTTCCACAGACAGTCAAGGATTCCAACATTGTTCCCATCAGATACTCTCTTTAGATTCTGGACGGAATGCTTATTTTAACCTCTAAACAAGCTTACTCTTCCTTGGCGTTACTTAATGCCATCTTTCCAACTGTGCTTCAAATAATCTGTTGTTTATGTATATAATGGAATTGAACAAATCTTCTATAAGAATCATCACAAGTTTACATTGAAATGAGGCAGGGTTTCTGGGTACAGTTAATGTTCCTTGAGTCTTACCTCAGTAGGATTAGCAAGTACTCAAAAATCAGATTTATAAAACACAACTAACTGTATATATGAGGTTTAACCTTAGAACTCAGATAGAACCCTTATATACTTTTTCCCAGACAAAATGAAGACAGTTCTCAGATTACCGGCTTCCTTTTCTTCAGAACAGATTTCTTCTAAGTGAGGTTCATTGTTCACATGATGTCTTTTTGTTTCTGTCTTCTTTGGTTCTTCATGTCATTCTGAAATTTCCTTTTTCTTGCCAGACAATTTTTTATTCATTTCACTTTTTAATTTCAATGCTACTTGAGATTTGTCTTCTTTTTTATTTAACCTTAAAGAAGTTTTTTTGGGTGATAGAGTTTGTAGAGTATCCAGGTTAAATTTTTTTTGTGATCAAAAAATGAATTTTTGTTAAGATCTGAAGAACTTCCCTCTGTGTAGCATGGATATTTCCCAGTGTGTTTTCAAAAGGAGTCTTTGTTATCATTTTAGCATATGTTTTTCCAAATTGTTACAACAGAGATTTGTTTTTGATTAATCAGTAGTTAATTATTGACCATTTAAGCTAACATGACCTTGATTTTTCTTTCCTCACATAGATATGCTTTCTATCCAGGTCATTTTTTATATGTGAAATAACAAACTGCTATGTGTGTGTGTGTGTGTGTGTGTGTGTGTGTGTGTGTGTTTAAATCAGTTATCTAGAGAAAGTTCAGATTCAGTGTAAATATCAACTCTTTTTTTCAGTTCAAAGAATTGCAAGATAAGTACAATAGGCAGGATTCCCACCGAATAAGCTTTACCTAATTAAACAGAGCGATATCCAAGACCTATTTATGAAAATCGTTTCCTTGTTTATGAAGGTACTAAAATTGCTGAGAAAGCTAACTGAATTCCCTAACTTTGAGATAATTAATATATAGTATTATGTTGCTGTAGTGTTGCTGATTTTATGTGTTTAATATTTTTCATCTCAAGAGCAAAGCTACCAACATTAAAAAAATGTATCTTTAGTTACCTTGGCTAAGAGACAGGGTATGAAGAACAATTTCAAGATAAATTTTAGTATTTTCATTATTGTTATTAAGAAAATTAGATTTACTGAAATTGTTATTTAAAAAGAAACATCTATTATACCATTGTTTTATAGTGGAGTTGTTTTCTTTTTTTTTTTAGATTGGAAAATATAGTTTATTTAGAAAGTAAATTAGAGAGAGAAAGGAGATTCTGGAGTTATTTTTAAAAAGGGAATCCTGGAAAGAGGATATACAAAGTTAAAACTTTAAATATATTGAAAGATACAAATTGCTGCTTTAAATTGGCATTTAAGCGTGACATCTTTTTTGTTTCTTCCAGCTCCTCAATGATAGAATGTGTCTCTTATAGTTGAACAGATATTATTTCCTGCTAACCATCCCCTTGACATACGGAAATCCTTAATTTCAACCACCATGGTATATGTCTTCCTAAATCTTAAGATAGCTATCTTAATGGATCTAATTTTTCTCTCCCCTCTTTGCCACCTGATCCACATTCAAACCATTTAGAAATTAGAAAGGTTGTTCTGTGATGTCTTGTTCAAGGCATCACTTAGTAGAGTCTGTCCCATATTATAAAGATATCATCTTGGAAAGAGGAAATGGTATGTTAATCTTCAGAGTGCTTATTATGACCAGCTCCACACATTTCTCATCTACGCGAAGGTGGACATTTTTTGCTGAGACTTTATTGTAAAGCCGCTAAATTTATAACTACTATTAATGTTTCCATTCTTGTTTAATTAACAATTCAAGACCATTGTTACAAGGAGTGAATCTTACAAACGCGTAACATTCTTATAAAACACATTCAGAAAAATGCCATTATTACTTTAAACTAAAGTATGATATTAAACATATTTAAAATTCTTGAACTAATTGAATAAATCTACTTTGGAGTGAACTTTAAGGAAACAGTCACCAGAGTTTAGAAATGTTTTTAAAAGGCGGTAACTAACAAAAGAACCTAGACTTGGAAATGTGAACTGTGGTTAAATCATAAACTCAGTTATGTAGCAACAGTCTAAAGCTTCTAAAACTGAAGGGTTAAGAAAACTCAGAGACGTTCATATAGTTTCAGCAATCAGAATATTGGACTCGACTTTATTTCCAATTTGTTCAACACAGAGATTTTATTTTTATACCAACATTGAACATAAAGCATAGTAAGTTGCATATAATTCTGAGTTCGTTAAACAATATTATGAAATTTTCGTTGTGCTCTTGGAGATTATTTTTAGCTATTTCTACTCTGTGTATGCGCTCTCTTCTGTACTTTATTTTGCACACTAGCATGTGATTTCCTGCTTTAGAGTTATGTATAGGAGGGAAAATCAGTATTACCTTTGAAGAAGCTTTTTATTTTATGAAACAGTTGCCTTCATTAATACCTTTAAAGTTTGAGAAGTAAAGGAAAAGAGTGGCAAATTACACGGGTTGCAAAACACAGTAGAAATCACACAGGTGTCTGTTTGCAAATAAGTTCTGTCTTAAGATTTTAGAATTGTGGACAGGATAGAGTAATGGTTCTCAAACTTTAGCCAGCCTCAGAATTGCCTCAAGTCTTGTTAAAATGTAGATCACTGGACCCCACCCCAGAGTCTCTGATTTCAATCTGGAGCCTGATAATTTCAAGACGTTCCCAGGTAAAGCTGATTTCAAGAAGTTCCAGGAACCACTGTTAGAGAATCACTCATGAGTTGTCTTTTCAACCATGCATTGATTTAATCAGTGTAAAAAATTGATCTCTTGAGACATTTTTATAATTTGAATGCCATGACTGGAACAGTCATGGAGAAAGATCTCCATGGGGTGACAAGCCCTTTGGACTGGCTGTCGCCTGTACTATCCCTCCCTCTGCTGGGGTCTATGCTGCTCTTCCATAGGGGAAAAGAAAAGAGCTCTTTCATTTCTAGGGTGAGTTTAGTTTTGTGTACACTGCTGCCTGGGCTTTGATCTGGAAGCTCTGCATTTGTGCATGTGCTTAGAGTCGCACTTGATGATACACAAGGAAGTGAGAATCATGGAAAGATCCATCTGAATGTCATGACAGGGCACTTTGCATTTTTTTTTTTTTTTGAGTCGGAGTCTCACTCTGTCGCCCAGACTGGAGTGCAGTGGCCGCTCCCGGCCACTGCAGCCTCGACCTGCTGGGCTCCAGCGATCCTTCCGCCTCAGCCTTCCGAGTAGCTGGAACGACAGGCGCGCGCTACCATGCCCGGCTAATTTTTTAATTTATTGTAGAGATGAGGTCTCGCTTGCCCAGGCGGGTCTCGAACCCGCGGGCTCAGACAATCCACTCACCTCAGCCTCCCAAGGCGCGGGATTACAGGCTGAGCCACCGAGCCCGGCTGCACTTTGCATTTAACGAGTGCTAAGTGCAGGAATCCCTGTCCTACGATGGCAGCAACACAGAACATCGAAAACAATAAGTGATCTCCAAATACTGTATTCTCTAGTTTTTATGACTTTTTTTCTGGGGGAGAGGGTGAAAGCAAGGTATTTGCTTTTCATATTCTGTGTTTCTTGGGTTATTTTTTATTCTCTGATATGCCAGCAGGTGTCAGGGAGAGCCTGGATTGTTACACATGGCAGAAAATAAATGTCTCTGATTACTTTGCTACCTTAAGAAAATCTATTGACAAAGCAGATCTACCACTTACACAGCATAAGTTACTCATAAATCATAGGTGCACATGTATGAGAAAGTTATTTTTGAAAAAGAAACTTCGTATAATAGACCCGACAAGGCTTCAGAGATTTTAAAATTTGTGTGCTGTCTTTGTTGTTTTAATGTTTACCCTGGACTGTACTTTGGGGGGTATTGGGCTTTGCTTCTGGTTTTTAGTTTGACTTTGAATTTACTAGAAAGAAAAAAATCTATTTTGAAGGTAATAGACTATAGAATGCCTTAGGCATAGAAGTGCACAAAATGACCATCTTAGAACGCACAGCTTGGAGTTCTTAAAACACACTACTTCCCACCTAAAAGTCCCACTAACCTTTGGCGAGGATTGTTTTTCTATATTCAGCTCAGGTTCCTTTATGTCGTTCCAACCTATAGGGAGATTTGGTTTATTTACACCTAGCCTTGCATGATATCTTGTACATGAAGACCTTTTTATATTTTTTAGTAGGTCAAAGGGCTCTTTTGTCCAAGTTGAAGTCCCAAGGTGTTGGTTACAGAGAAAGAGTACTGGGTTTTCATATATCCAGATCATGCCTACTTCTTGTAAATCCATGTATATGCTGTTGTACTGTATCTGATTTCTGTGCCAGTCATTTGACCTGATTCTTTAAACCCTATGAATGTACTGGTTATATGTAGTAGCTATATCCTAGGTAAACACACTGATTAAATATTTCTCTAAATTATAAAGGTAATAAGTTTTGCATTGCATTAAATGGTGATGTTATTAGTGACACAGGATTTGTTTAATGCTTCATAATACAGTTCTTATTTATACTTGTTTAGCTAACTTCATAGGCTCAACTATTTAGCAAATTCATACAAATTCATAGGCCTTATTTTGAAAAGTCTAAGACAGGCTGTATAACACCAAGTTGATCAGTTTCTATGTCTTTAAAGTACCAGTTGTACAGAATTTATGGTGAAATTATAATAAAATTATTTATTTTCTTTACAATAAACAGTACTTTATCTCACAGTCTCAAATACCTAAAGAATTTATCCTTAAAAGTAAAAATGACCCTGTACTGTAAAATAACTCCAAAGTCAATCTCTTGGGTTTTTATTGTCTTCTGTCTTTGTCTTTAACTCTTATTTTCTAGCTTAGTTTTGGAATTACTTTTACTGTTTTAATTTTAAAGAACAAATTTTTGACTTGGAAGTTTACAATTTCTACAGTGTGATCATTGTGCTGGCGAAGTTTTTTTTTATAAGGGTCACAGTAGCACTAAATATATTTTATTACTGCAACTTAGAGGCATTATAATCAAATGCTTTTTTAATAATTTGGAGACTTGTTCATTATATGAGAACCCTAATTCTCTTTTACTTATAAAATCAAAGGTCTGACAGAGGTTAAGTATAACACTATGATATTATTCATAATATTAAATGGTAAAATGAATAAATGCCACTGAGAACTCAATGTTATTTTATAAAGTTGTAACTCCAGTTTCCAGAAATTTGTGACTTTTCTTAAATCCCCCAAAATTTGCTAGCAAAGTTCTGAAGGCTTAAAGTGTTACCTGATAGTGTAAGATTCACCAGTGGTCAGTAAGAAAATGGGCCCTTTTCAAACTGTCATTCAACATGTATCTTTTATGAATTTTTAAAAATTACCATGAATTACTCTTAACAAGTCACTTGGTTGTAAATGGTGGGCTTGTGCATCCCAGAATTTATTTGGGAACTTATAAACCTAGTTTATACCTACATATTATATAGGTATAATTATGCACTTCACAGCATTATGTGACAGGCATTAATCCAGCTATCTGGGGGGAAAAAAAGCTGGCTGTGCAGAAAATTACCCTGACTCAAGCTATTGTTTTTGTTGGGAAAATAACTCTGTGCATCTGTCATGATGTGACTTTGAAAAGCATTTGCAGGTCCTAGATGGCTTTGTCTGCACTAGCTATTTTATTTTTAATATCCCATTAATGTGGCATCATAAATCTAGCTCGAATATATTGTGAGTCAAGTTTGTAAATGTAAGTAGATAGGATGGTCAGCCTTTCAGAAGGACAATGTATAATTCATACCCATTGCACTGAATGTGTTTTAGGTATCTTGTTTTCTTTGAGTTGAATTGATATAATATGACATCTTCTCTGGATATGGGAAAGAAAAACACTCCTTTACATCTAAATCAAATGGACACAGAGGACTCCCTGCACTGTCCTCTGCTCTAGATAAAGCAACCCAGATCCCCATAGTCAGTGGGAAAATGCAAATATGGCACTCTCAAGAATTGGTTCCTGTGCCATATTGGTGCCCTTTGAAGCATTTTTCTGATAATGGTATTAGGGTGGAAGTTAGTGTGAAAAATGTAATTGATAAAATAATCACAGCCTTTCATCAAAATTGCAAGGTAGAAAATTCTGTGTGGAGTGCAGGTCAGGTGTGAAGAAGGAAAGCCAGTTAGCAGAAGCAGGCAAGGTAGAAGGTTGTTTGTCCTTAACCAGGTTAGACTGGAGCCTCCACATCCCCTGTGGCTGGTCCTAAGTAGCTGAAGAGGACTGTGCTGCTTGAGTTGCATTGTGTTTTCCTAACAAATCAACTCCTGAATGGATGGATGTCCTCTCGAGACTTGAAGAGCCAGTGTTTATTGCTTTACTCACTTCCAATTCACCCCACCGACTGCAGCCAGTTACCTTTCAGAAACAGATCAGATCGTGCCGTTTTTTTTCTGATAAGCCATCACTGGTTCTCCAATATATCCTAAACTTGTTAGCTGGACATCGAGGCACTTCAAGGTTTGTTTCTGAGCATTGAACACACCAGGCTATAGCAGACCACTCACCATTACTACCTGAACAAGCCCTTGACCTTCTTACCTGTCAGTTTGCTTGGAGCATGCCCTTCAGCCCTCAACTCTCCAGCCTCCAAGGCTACTTTGTGGAACTCTACTTATTATTCAAGACTGTGTAAATTCCACATCCATCCCTGTTGGAATTAGCCCCCTTTGTCACTGTGCCTGCAACTAAGCTTTATACCTCCCTTATCACTGTTTTCGTGTTGGAGTTTGGGAGTTTGGGAACTTTCAACTGGATGTTCATGTCCTCAGACCTCTCAACTGCCCTCACCAACCCTGTGCCTTTTACATAGTGGGCCTTCAATGAACACTTACGGAACTGTATCTCAGGGTTTGATCGAGAGAAGAACTTGAAGATGTTCTGCCCTCTGCATTGACATCCATTGACAACACAGGGTGGTCAGATGACAACACTTGGCAGGAGTGATGGACCGGAGTGAAGGAGAACTCAACTGACCTGTGCAGTGACATTCTCACCCACACCACCCGGCTCTCCAAGCATTGACAAAGCATGAACATTCATGCAGAATTTGTGTCTTACCAGTATCACTGTTAGAACACTTAATTTGACAGCTTCACCATGGTTATGTCAATTTTGATGGATGCTGCCTACTTTAGCTTATCTGTAGGTATATACCTGCCATTCAGTGTTCTGGGAACGTGATAACCCCCCCCCCTTATCTGAAGCTCTGGTTGATTTTTAAATCTGCAGAGGAAGGTAATTAAATTGAATAGTAGCTGCAGCTTGCAAAACCTATGGTATTATCTCACTCTTAGCTCACTAAAATGGCGGATCTGCAAATTGATTTGAACCCCTGTTTCAGGAAATTGTGCTATAAATCCTTGAGGACAAAGTGGCGCTGGGTAGATGATCCGTAGGAACTAGTGAAAGGCTCTGGGGGTGAGCGTGGCCAGCTGGTCACCCCGTGCTGTGCTCCCTTGCTACGGGGGCCATGGGAGAGTGTGGCTTTGGTGTTGTTATGGTGTTTCCATAATTGAACAGAAACACTGATGATAAGCCATCTGGATGTAGAAGTAGAGTACCTGAAAGGGTTGGAGACCTTGCAAAGGAAACTTGGAAATGTTTGTCTTCTGAGTTTTGTTTCCTTTATATGCAAAAGGTTCAGGAAGCCTAAGGGGGAGGCCTCAAGTCAAGAGAGTAGGTGACCTTGTCTTTGTTCCTGGTCCTCAACCCCACCTGTTATTAAGACTTTCATCTGTTTAGAATTCAAGTGTCTGCATGTTTTTACAAAGCTAAACAGAAGTGGGTGCTCTAAGCTCAGCCTCTTTTTCTTAGTGAAAGTTTTGTAGATTCAATCCTCTTGGCTTTGGGACCAGGTTTAAAACAAGTTAAGTAACCTGGGACAATAGTAACAAGGAGTTATTGGAAGATGGCTGAGCGGATAGGCTTTATCTTGGTGAACCAAAGCTCAAGGTGGCTCATAATAATTCCTGCAGAGCTGGTTCAGCTAATAGGGTAGAAGGTCAACTGTTTGGGGGGAAAAAAGTGTAACCTAGTGTAATTAAAGGTGATCTTGTACATCCTGGTGAAGCACTTCTAAAAATCTCTCTGTTCTTAAAGTCAGCTAATGTGTTCTAACTCAGAAATTCATCTCAACTCGGATATGCACAGCAGTGGGCCCTCCTGTGGTGATACAGCTGGTTTAGTCTCATTAATCTGGCTCAAGCCAAACTCAATAACAAGTCACTTTGGCTGGGGACATGAGGCCAGAGAACCAGATGGCCAATGAGCACTTGTGCTCTCCATTCTTGCTTCCAGAGGCTTACTGCGCTTTCCAATTCTTCCTTGCAGCATCGTTGCAGGCATCTCTCCAGTCCATTCCCTCCTGGACTCGTTCTATGCATGCGAAAATCTCCTTTCTTGCCTTATCCCGTTTCTAGAGACCGTCAGTCAGCTCTCCTTGGTCTGTGTCTGCATCGCTCCAGTCTCTTCTTTTGCCATAATGTCTCCTCATCTCTGACTTTTATTATCCTGCCTACCTCTTATAAGGGCCCCTCAGATTACACTGGGCCCACCCAGATACTTCAGGATAACCTCCTCGTTTCAAAATCCTTCACTTAATTCCACCTGCAAGTCCCTTTTCCCATATAAAGCAACAGGTCCCTGGGATTGGGATATGAATGTATATCCAGAAGTTCTGAGATCAGATTCATGTTCCACAGCAAGGGGGATAATAGCTTAGCTCCTAAAGTTGAGGTGAATATGGCTCTAGTTCGTTGTACTTCCACTTACAAGCTGTTTGGCCATGGGTAATAAACAAACTTTTCTGAGTCTCTGTTTCCTCATCTGTAAAGTGAGAAGAATAATAATAGCTAAACTGTGGGTTATTGTGAGGCTTAAGAAAAAAAACAGACATAGAAATGCTCAGCTCAATGGCTGGCACTGGTTAAATGCCATCATTATCACTAGTACAAGTACATTTTGTGGTGGCTTTTAAAATGTCTGGGTCATGTTTCCCAAACTATTGGAGCATTATCTAGGATTTCTCTGAATCAAAAGATCCAAAGAGCAGCAGAACTGGAGGAACCTCGAAAATGAGCCACTCAATTATGCACTCTAGTCTAACATGAGCTGGCCTGGCATTTGCAGATATGAAAACTGAGGCCCAGAGAAATTTCCCAGTTACCTTCCTCTAGACCCTTTCCACTAAGCCACCAGGCTCTCACCCACAGCCCCAGTACATAGTAAGGGCTCAACAACAGTGGAGGAGTAGGCCTTGGCATGAAACTGTGTGAACCAGTGTCCTCGTCAATTTCAATGGCCTACTCTGCTGATTAACAACCCCATTCATTTTTTATCCTGCTCTCAAATCTCTATTTCTTCCCCCAAAGCAATGTGTGGTATTATTCTTCCCTCCCTTGCTTCCTTCTTCCCTCCCTTTCTCCTTCCCTCCCTCCCTCCTCCCCTCTCTACCTCTTTTAGGCAACTACTGTGTGACAGGCCCTGAGGCGTAGCTGTGGATTCGCCAACCAGTCTCTGCTTTCAGAGTGCGCAGACTTAGTGGGAAGCAGATACTGAGGGAGGCAATCACCCACAGTGTGATGAAGGTGCCAGCGCCCTTGCCACGCTGAGACCAGATGAGGCCTCAGGCCAAGGGGTGGAGTTGGGCCCTCACATACGTCACAGGTTGCTATTCCTGGTCTTGAGACTTCGTCTAACTATTTGAAGACAGCTGGGAAAAGCAGAAGCTTCTCTCAACCATATTTCATGCACCTTATGTCAGACGCAAATTTCACTTCTGTGGATCCTGCAGAACTGCATTTCCTTGGTGTTCCTGGACTCTATAACTTTGTTTGGAGTTCAACGCCTGGACTTGGGTAGCTGGCATGCAAGCCCCTTGGCTTCAGTCAGCCTTGAAACCAACTTCATAAAATGAGTAAAAGACCACAAAGAATTATAGTGGGGTAATGAAGCCCAAATTTTGTTAAGATGCAGACACAGCTAGATCATAATATGTTTGTTATGATTATTTTCTTTTCTCTTTGACCTTTTCTCCCTCCATGCATATCCTAGCCCCTGGGGATGCCCGCAAGATTGGAGAACTTATTTTTCATGCAGGCCTTCTGGGATAAGATGTAAGCTTTATTAAACAGTAACCAGCCATTGTTTCCTAGCCTGCTTCCCTAATTGCTTTTTGTTTAGGAGTCACATAGTGGGTGATCCTAAGACTTGCAACTTCCCTGATTACTCCTGTAAGATAGCATCACTACTGTGAAACTTAAGACAGGTGTCCAAGATAATCTTCCAGACTCTGCATTCTGGTAGGCCATTTGACACCAACTATACCTGTGATCTCCACCCAGAGATTGACTCAGCACATGAAGACAACCTCAGAACCTTTGTGATTTCATCCCTAACCAACCAGCAGTCCCAATTCCCAGTACCCCTGCCCACCAAATTATCCTTATAAACCTTATCCTCTGAGTTCTTGGGGAAGTAGATTTGTGAAATAGCTCCTGTCCTCCTATCTGGCTGCTTTGCGATGATTAAACTCTTTCTCTACTGCAACTGACAGCTGTCTCAGTATATTGGCTTTTCTGCATGGTGGGCATAAAAACCTGGGAGGCTGTAACAACCCTACCCCTCTCCTTAATCACTCTGGTCTTGTCTGTGTTCTCATTTTTCCTTGGTTGGGTTTGCTGGTTGCCTCTCACTGATGCCACATAGGTCTTGGCTATTTTGTTTCCCTTTCCTCATTTTCCACCCCACTAGATGGAGAGAATTGCATATCATCACCTCTCTGACTCTCAGACACTTCTAGGTAAACCGCATCCTTGTCTTTATCGACCTCATTAGAACTTTGAAGCACGTGTTTGGCCGCCCTGAGGCCCTCTGAAACCCAGCATGAATTTGCTTCCAATTGTATCTGCCTGGCCAGGTAGCGTGGGAACTGGGTTCACTGTTTAAGTCAGTGATGTGGAAATGTGTTTTTTGAGCTCCTCATGCTAATGATGCTTGGTGGGGTGCGGCACAAAGCCCGTTGGATGCTTTGGTTCACTTCTAAAATGAATTTTAGAGCGGCCAGCAAAGTTTCCAAACACAGCTTATTACAGGAAGAAAAGAGAAAAGACAGGGTGACATGCCAGAGCTGGCACGGGGGAAAGAAACTGCGCCTTTGCTCTTTACAGGTAAACCTGATATACCTTCACAATGATTGATATGTTAAAGAAGGCAGAGCCTGGAGACCTCCACTCTGGGGATTGACATCTCTGGGCTCCTGATGAGAGGAGAGAAGGGGAGGGGTGGTCTTTTGGAGGAGACCTGTCAGACGTTTCCAATCCACAAGTTCCTTCGCTAAAAAGTGGTCTTACTATCATTTCTGTGACTTTGGCCAGTTAGGGGCTGGTTTTTTGCCTTCTGCCTTTGCCTTCAACCGAGAACTTGAAAGTTTCTTAGTGATGATTATGTTATACCATGAACTGGAAGGTTGGACTGCCCTAGTCTTGCATCTGATGGAGTTTTCTTTTGATTTGGTGAAGGGATGGGGAAGGCTGCCAGCTTGGCCTGCAGTAAAATTTAATTTTAAAAATGTCTGAGTGCTTCTCAAAACCTACCTGGTGGAAATGTATCTATCCATGACTAACCTGTGCTAGCTACCCTGTCTCACCCAGAGCCAAGAACTCTCAGGTTGTGGTTTTGCAGACAAATTCCTCATCCTCCATTTCTCCATGGGATTACTAGGGCTGCTTTGTGGGCCAAGAGAGAGACAAGTCTAAACCCCAAATGATGAAGATTTCCAAAACGCCAGAACTTTCACATTCAGGCAAAAGTTCTCATCAGGAGCAAAGTCAAAAGAACAGAAACCATCACTCCCTGTAATGGCAATGACCTTAATTAACTTTCTCTACTATGTAGGATCAATGCCTTGTGCGAGAATTAAATTATGGCCTCAGTGGCTACAATTGAGTGAGACTGTGAAAGGAAGGCTTGGGGAGGCCAGGGGCAGCTGTGTTTTAGCCTGAATACTAATCATCAGTTTAATAGATATGTTCCACATCATGGGCTTATTAATACCTTGTCTCCGCATCTCATCTTTCCTGGAAGCAGGCAGGGTATAAATTAGAAATGGATTTGTAAATAAAACATTTGGTAAAAAGGGGGCAAAACACACTGACAGGAGAAATATTGTAGTAGGATATGATTAAAACCTCTCTTTTTTTAGGGCAGCAAGGAAAAAAGAGAGGTAAAGAGAGATCCCTGAAGCTTTCCATTTCCAGGGAGGGTTAAGAATCAAACCACTTGGGTAGGTATCTGAGATATTTTCAAACTCCATTCTGGCAGATCATGTGACACCAACTATACCAATGACCTGTGAACCCCACCCAGAAACTGCCTCCATACATGAAGACAATTTTGGCACCTCTATGATTTCATCTCCAACCAACCAGCAGTCTCAATTCCCTAGCCCCTCTGCCTGCCAAATTGTCCTGAAAAACCCTAGCTTCTGAGCCTACAGTGTGTCAGCCTGAAAGAAAGTATGATATCTCTTGGTCCCCCTAATAACCCAGGCAGAGATCAAGTGAGGATTGGTAAGCAGCTGTGGTCAGACATATGGGAAACCAGCAGCCTTGATTCCAACTCCTGCACTGGCAAAAGTTACACAGGTATGTAGACCATTCTCTGATACTCAGTTTTCTTCTCTGTACAATGGGAATAATTATGGTTCCCTTCTAGTGCCATTTTCAGCCATAAGAGTATAACACAAAGGAAAAAAATCAGTAATATGGATCCTGTCTCTATTTAAAATCTTGATCTTGTGGATATTTTGCATCAATTTCGATCTTAAGTTATCACACTTAGTGTATACCCAAAAGAACTAAGAGCAGGAACTTAATGGAAGCATGAACCTGTGTTGACAGCAACATTATTCACAATAGCCAAAAGGTGGAAATGACCCAAGGGTCCGTCAGTGGGAGAACAGATACCCAAAAGGAGGTATAAATGCACAATGGAACACTCTTCTGCTGTAAAAAGAAAGGCAATTCTAACACATGCCGAAACATGGGTGAACCCTGAGGACATTATGCTCAGTGAAATAAACTAGTCTCAGAAAGATAAGTACAGTATGGTCTTACTTACATGAGGTTCTCAGAGTAACCAAATTCATAGAGACAGAAAGTGGAATGGTGACTGCTAGGGGCTAAGAGACGGGGGAGTGGGAGTTAATGGGTGCAGAGTTTCAGTCTGGGATGATGAAGAGTTCTAGAAATGAATGGTGGTAGTAGTTGCCCAGCAGTGTGAGTATACTTAACAGTACTGAACTATACAGTTAAAAATGGTTAAGATGGCAATTTTATGTGTATTCTACCACAGCTTTTTAAAAACACCATGTATATTACGTTGATGTCCTCTTCTGCTACGTTCCTCACAAGATGATGGACATAAAAACACTGAGAGAATGAAAGTGCTTTATGGAACATCGGAGTTTGGCGATTGTTAATTTTGCACACTTCCAAACAAGGAGTGAGAAGCCATGGGTTTCTGAGGCCAACTGTGAGCTTTAGAGCAAATCACACTGCCATTCTGTGGCTGGGCACCAGCCAGTCCTCAGAGTAGGGCCTGGATGGACTTAGCAGTGAGGCTGAGTGGGGCCGTCGGTGCTAACCAGACTCAGCTGGAACAAGGCTGGCCAACTGCCTGTTCCTTTTCACCAGGATTTCCTTCCTGGCAAGCAGCAGTTGGTGTGCTAGGGGGCAAAAGGTGTTTGCCCTCATTGGTTTGGTCAATTTGTTTGTTGGCATCTGGCTCCATTTTGCTGTTGAAAAGACATAGCATGGATTTAACACACAAATGAAAGGACATAACGTGTATTTAATATACCCAATGAGCAGTCATTTTAACAATGCCTAAATCTCAAGTTTTTCTAGCTGTTCACTTAACTTAACCTCTGATCACTAACCAAGGGCAGAATCGATTTCCCAGAGGTAGCTATTGATAATTGTTTTACAACCTCCCTCCCTAGCTTCTTCTATACTAATTAGCTTTCCTAGTTCAAGTTTTTACCTCCACCCATAAGATCCAAGTTAACCTAATCAGCCCTTCATGACCTTTGTGACGACAGACCCCACCACCATGGCAGCAATCATGCAACCCATCCGTCTGTTGTCATCGCCTGCGCTTACCTGTCCCCTTTGTGATGACATGAGGCAGACCACCACCCAATCACCTTAATGACCTGCCCCCATCAAGGGGAATATTTAAAAGCATTCAACTATGAGCAACAAGTCGCCACTGTCTTGCTAAGCTATGGTGTGGCCATGTGCTCTTTGAGCTATGGCCAGTCCATTTTTCCTAAGCTCTGGTCCCCTGGTCCCCTCTCCTCTCTTGGAGAGGCGAATCCTTTCTCTCTCTCTCTCTCTCTCTCTCTCTCTCTCTCATTTACTTTCTAAATAGACTATATTTTCTAATCTAACTTCTATGCATTTCTTTGCATCTTTCTTGTAGCACCAGATCGCACACTAGACACCCACACCCCCAACAGGCCTGACCTAACATTCTGGAGGTCCTGCTGGGAGTATAGCCTAACAGCCGTGCTGCTCCGTCTTTTTCTCCACAGAAGCTGGGAGGATGCCAGGATGAGTGGCCCTCAGGCAGCCACCCTCCAACCCCCTGATCTGCATTGTGGTTCCAGGCATGTGTAGGGCTCTCTCAAAAGAGTTAAAACTCTGGGAAGCCAGATGTATTGTGTTTAGTGGATGTTCCCTTCAGAAGTGTTCGGGGCTGGGCCGAGACATAGGCACCCATGGGGAAATGTAAAACGCACACCAGTCTGATTCTGCTAAAAGTAAAAATAATAATCAAACAATAATATTGACCTCCAAAATCGCAGTTGCGGAATGAAACTTTCTGTCTTCCTTCTTACGCTTAACCCGCGGCCCCAATTCCAGGACTCTCTAGGACTTTCATGTTCCTGTTGGCCTTTACCTGGAAGGAGTTGCTTCCAGACTCGACCTTTGCACCTTTGGGTCATGAGTCCCCCTCTGCTGCCCCTTGCAGCCCAGTCCAGAGCCCTGAGACACCAGGGAAGAATTTCCACAAGCTTCGCCATGGCCGCTGCCCAGCACTTGCAGATTCAGGCTCCCACCTTCTCCATCTTCTAGGCTGCGATGAGTTGAAAGGATGAGCAGTGCCTTTTCCCTCACCTTCCAGATGGGAATGGTCCACAAGGGCTCTGACCCATGTACGGTTTTACTTCAGAAAAGGGACCACATGAATGCCTGAACAGTAAATGCTCCTGGGCTTGCAGCGACTCAGGGCTGCTGTCGGAACAAAAGCAGCCACCAATGGGCGCGGCTGGTTCCAATGAAACTTTAGCTACGGACACTGAGATTTGAATTTCATATAGTTTTCACACATCATGAGATGTTACTTTTCTTTTTATTCTTTTTAATTTTTAGAACATATTTTGTAGAAATGGGGTCTCACTATGCTACACAGGCTGGTTTCAAATTCCTGGCCTCAAGCAATCCTCCTGCCTCATGCTGGGACCTCAGGTTCAAGCCACCCAGCCCCTTGATTTTCTTTAACCACTTAAAACTGTAAAAGCCCCTTTTAGCTTGTGAGGTGGTGGTCTAGGTTTGGCCCACAGGCTGGAGCTTGCACACCCTTGCTGTACAAGCACGAACTCCAGTGAGACCCCCAGCGTCCAGGGCAAGGAGTACAAGGGTCCTGTCTGTCATCCACCTCTGACGCAGCTCGAAAGGCCAGGTGAGTGCCTGCCCTCCGGGGTTCTGGAAGGTGAAACAGCGCGAGTCACGGCACTCTGTGCAACGTGAGACTAACCGCTAGGCCTTGCTTCCTGGTAATCTCTGCAACAAAAATGCAGCATCAGAAACCCGACCCCTCTTGCTGGCTGCCTTGCTGCTGCGCTGGCACTGGGCGCCTAGCATGCCCGACTCTAGAAATAGCCCCTCCTATTTTTAACACCTTTACTTAATCCGAGGGCTTCTGGTTTCTCCCCAGAGCAATTCCAGACCCAGGGACACAAGTGGGATTCAGAACCTTAAAGCCATGTTGATTTCCTCCACGTCCTCACAAAAGTCCTCCACGTACCCTGGCAACGTGCTTTCCCATCTCAGTCAGGGTCGGGGGACACTGGGGTGTGGCCAGGAATCTGGGAAGTGTCTATGCAAGGCACAAAGAAAAAGAAAGCTTTCTGGGAGCTTTTATTTTAAGCCACAGTCCACTTTTACCCAGTTAGAAATGTTTCTCAGGGCTCCTGAGCCAAGGAGAGGATGCCGGGCTTGCTGAGAGGGTGCAACTTGTCACCGAGGAGGAGAGAGGGATTGGCTACTCACACGAGACAGCACCCAGAACTGGCAGATAGCGCAGGTTGTCCCTGTGAAGTTTATACAGGGCAACAGGAGCCAGCTTGTCAAGGACCACTGGCACAGCGGGGACAACTCTGAGCTTCACTGGAAGCTGGGCCTCTCCAAACACCTGTCCACTGCTGGCCCTGCCTCCCCCAGCCAGGGGAGCTGCAGACTCACGTCCTCGTGCTCTGTTCTCAGAGAAGCCTGTCACAGCCCAGCAGGCCCCAGGGCGGGGAGCAGCCTGTGGCTGTCGTGGGATGGGCAGACGGGGACGGGCAGAGGTGGCATTCCCACTGCCTGTCGGGAGGGCTCTGGGCTGAGGCGCGGCTAGTGTTCGGGCTCAGCATCCATGCAGGACTCCCAGGGGTTCCGGGGCATCCGAGGCAGGGAGAACAGCAGGAGGGCGAGACCCCCGAGGAAGAGGAAGACAAAGGCGGTGCAGGCACAGGCGAAGGACCAGGAGTAATAGTACTCGATCCACACGGTGTCCTCGCTGTCGATCATGCGCTTCACCGACTGCCGCAAGACCTCCACTGAGACAAAGATGCAGAGACCTGGGAGCAGAGCCGGGACTCTCAGAGACATCGGGAAGCCGGGCCTAGCCCACCCCAGCCTGCGTCTACTGGCCTTTTGTGCGGGGTGGAGAAGACAGTGACACACTTTTGGGGGAAAACTGCCACAAGACAGAGTCTAACTGGCAACCTGCAAAAGCGATTAATTTCCCTGCCCACTGCACGGATCCCTCAGAAGGGCGACCGCAGCTCTTTCCTTCTTTCGTGTGTTGCTCTCTAGGAAGTTTCTTCGGTGCCCTGAGGGTTGAGTCGTGGTGAGGATTGAACCGGCTGCCCTCCAACCCACCTCGAGGTGCTGAGGGCCTGACCAAGTTGGCTCCCAGATGAGGATGGAGCCTGGGAAATGCTCCCTGCCCAAATCCTGAGTAGGCATGAGAGCACAGCAGAGGGTCTCCTGTGACCTCATCCCCCAAACTGGGCCCACGGACAGAGTCCCCAGCCTACCTGCAAAAGCATAGAACATGGATGCTGGCCTCAGCAGGTAATCCCTCTTCTTCCCGAAGGACAGGAGGACACAGATGGTGCCCAGGATGGCAAAGACAAGGCTGAAGATGGCAATGGCGGCAGCCGAGATGCTGTACTCTGCGGACACAAGGAGCATCTCAGAACCCGGCCTCAGCCCGGGACCTTCTAGCATGACTGTTGTACTTTCAGCCAGGCTGGTAACAACACCACACACATTCCCCTTCACACATGAGAAAACGGACAGGCCCAGAGACCAAGTCACTCTCTAAGTCTCAATCAGGTTCAGCGTGAGCCAGGCTGCTGACATGACTTCCTCCATCCACCATCTTTTCAGTGCTCTAGACTTCAAGGTCCCCACAGGGGCAGAGGCCCAGGCCCAGGTGGGAGGCAGGTGACTGGAGACTTATCTAGAGCAGAGCCCTTCCTGGAGTGACAGAGCCAGCCAAGGCTCTTGGGAGGTGAGAAGGAGCCTCTGGAAAGGTGAGAGTAGCCTGGTGCGTGTGAGTCTGTCAGTGTGTAAGTGTGTCTGTCTGTGTGTTAGTGTCTGCTAGTGTGTGTCCCACATGAGGACCTGTCAGCTTCCGTGTGTTGGTGTATGTCTGTGTATATGTTAGTGTGTGTCTGTGTGTTAGCACCTGTGTATAAGTGTGTGTGTCTGTGTTAGTACCTATCTGTGTGTGTTAGTGCATGTCTTGTCTGTCTGTGTGCATTAGTGTCTGCTAGTGTGTGTTCCACATTAGAATCTGCCAGTTTATGTGTGCTTGTCAGTGTGTGTCAGTATGTTTGTGTGTCAGTCTGTGTGTGTCTCTGTGCGTATTAGTGCTTATCCGTGTATGTTAGTGTGTGTCTTATACGTCTGTGTGCATTGCTGTCTGTTAGTGTATTTCCCTCATGAGAATCTGTGATTTTATATGTGTCAGTGTGTGCTAGTGTGTTTGTGTGTGTCAGTCTGTGTGTGTTACTGTGTGTGTCTGTGTGTGTTAGTGTGTGTGTGTTGTCTGGCTGTGTGAATTAGTGTCTGTTAGTGTATGTCCCATGTGTTAGTCAGTTTATGTGTTAGTGTGTGTCTGCCAGTGTGTTTGTTTGTGTCAGTCTGTTAGTGTGTGTGTTAGTGTGTGTGTCTGTGCATCAGTGCTTGTGGGTGTTTGTGTGTGTGTGTGTGTCAGTGTGTCCATGTGTCTGTGTGTGTGTGTCTATGTGTGCCCACACACACCATTTGCAGCTGTCTGAGAACACAACACTGGTCTGCACTTCCAGCCTGAGTGTGCACCTGAGCTCTGTCAATCCCAAAAGGCCCCAGCACACTCTGTGGCCTCCTGGCTTTCAGGAGGGATTTCTAGGCGAGAGGGACTCAGACTGCCCCCAGACTCGGACCCACCAGCCCAGGAGGCCATCCCAGGGATTCCAAGCTCTCGTTCCACTTCCATACCTCCCACTACAGCAGCTGTCCTTGGGCAGCAGCCTACCAGAAAATGCGTTCACAAGCTCCCCCAACCCCAGGATGGAGCTCCGGGTGCCTGGAGCTGAAGGACAGCTGTCTGGAGCCCTTGGGGAGTGGGGAGATGACACAGCTGCTGCTCACACGCACCAGGACAGGCTGCTTCCCATCAGGTGCCAGGGAGGCAGCACTTTCTGCCAAATGGCTTTCCAGTTCAGTGGCACGGGATAGGATCCCCTTCTCACCCAGCCCCCCTTCACCCCAGGCTCACCCTTCTGAGTGGTGAATTCGAAGATCTCCGAGCTCTCGCCTGGGTTAAAATGCCTGAAGTAGGAGCAGTTCTTCTCTGCAAAGGAGGGAGACAGCTTTGAGTTGAGAAAAGGGCCTGGATCGGGGACAGAGGTTTGGTGGAGAGTATGGCACCATTCCACTGGGCACACGGGGCTCTGGCAGGCTGTCTTCCTCCCAAATCCTGCATCGGATCAATATTTCTGTCTCTGATCCTTAGAGAAAAATCTCAGGGGGTGAATGCGGGTGCTTAAGAGGCTGGGAGATCTTTGGGGTGCTGAGGCTAGATTAATCCACAGGCCAGATGGCGGATGGGGTAACTGAGGCCCAGGCTCAAGTCGTCTGTCAACAGGCACAGGCCATGTGATCAACAGGTGGCCCAAAGCCGTCTCACCTGGGGCCAATCCTGTCCACAGGGGACATTGGGAAAAGTCTGAGGACATTTTGGTGGTGAGAGGGGCACTCCTGGCATCTAACAGATGGAGGTCAGGATGTTGCTGGACATCCTACAACACGCTGGAAGGTCTCCCACCAAAGGGAATCATCCAGCCCAAAACGTCAAGCATGCCGAGGCTGAGAAACCTTGGATCGATCCAATATTTGGGGTCGTGTTTCTTATCAGAATCCAGGCCTACCTGCATTCACTGATGGGACTTGGGATGCAGCGTTTTTCAAAAGCATTTTGATGTTCACCCAGGCTGGGGACCCCTGCTCCAGGCCTCTTACAATGTCCTGTAAAGGGTTCCTTCCTGATGGCCATGGTGCAGGTCGAACCTCCATGTGAAGGCTAAAGTGACCATCACCTCATTTCGTCAAGCCCTCAGTACCTACGGGTATACAGACAAGCTGTGCCCCCAAAAGCTTCTTGGCCACCTGACAATTGTCATAAAAGCCATAGAAGGTCTGTGGACAATCAGACCAAAAACCTGGATTTGATGGAGGCGGGAGAGAGGCTCAGTGTAAAGAAATTCACACTGACTTTCAGTAGAATGTCCCTTCCACTTTTCTCCTTCCGTCTCTCTTTCATAACTAGGCATATGATAAAATCAAAGCATGCTCTTACTGTTTATTGAATTCAGTTTAATATCCTTCACTCCTGACTTAGGAATTAGATGACTATATTATTTTCTGTTTATTTACAAAACCAAATTCGGTTTCTATTTATTTGTGTGAGGCCCTTCTTTGATTTCCTTTTCCTGTGGGTCCATGACCCTGAGTAGAAATAGGTCTTTTCCTCTAGTTTAGATGGTATTTATTTTGCGAATTCATTTTGACACCTCCAGTCTACATTGGAATGGCCATAAGGTGGTTGATGCCTAGTTCTTTCTGGAAATGCACCCAAGGTGCTTCCAAAGTCAACACTGTCATTGGGACGAAGACTTCCTTCTAATTGACCTAAACCATCAGGTTGCTGCATGAGCTCTGGTCTCCTACCCCTTCCTGCCCCCAAAGTCAGAGCTGTACCTCTCCTGAGGTTGAGGAAGGAAACGACCCCTGAAGATGGGTCTGGCTTAGCAACAGTCGATGTTCCTCACGGTAAACAGCCTTCTCTGCACACTTCTAAATTTAAGTCACTGTCCTTTTGAACTGCGTCACCTGGAGTGTTAGATGCTGGTGGTGATGTCAGAATTGATGCTGTGCTTTTCTCTCATCATCCGGTGCTATTTTAAAGCAGAATGCAAACCTCTTCTATGTGTTAGATTATCAGCTGTAGATTCCCTTGAGCCACTGCTTCAAAATGGCTCATGTTATGTCATACGTATTCATGTGTCTCCCTCTGGACAAAGGAACATTTCTATTTCATTCTTTAAGGGCCAATTTCAGTTGTCAGAATTGGATGAATTCGAGTGTATTTCATGGTCAGCTGCCTCCTTGACTACTCTCAATCTGTAAGGTAAAATCCTTCCCAGGGAAGGCTGTGAAATAAAGACCATCAGGGGCCATGCCAGGGCACAACTGTTTGGTCCTTCTGGGTAGCTGAGGCAACCCTTATACAGGTAGCTTTTGGCTTGTCAAAACCTTACTGGGTAAACTCCAGGCTCTGTCTGGACAGATTGCCACTGCAGCCTGCTGCCTGGAAAAACACTGTCTTAGCTCAGTCACACAGGACAGGGTACGTCTGTGGAACTAGGCTGTGCACTTCTAGGAGGACACTTTTCTTGGGTGGTTCAGATGCAACATTCCCCCTCCTTCTCTCCCTCTATTAAGTGTCTTCAGGTGGGGGTTGGGGGAGGCAGGTACAGTTCCTTCTCCGGGCGTCTGAAGGCCTCAACTTTGCTCCCACATGGCTGAACAGGGAACTAAGAAGGGACGAGTCGAGCCTGACTTGTCTCCTGGACTCAGCACATGGGGAGGGCCAGCGTCTTCCACCCTGAACCTGAAACAGCCCCCCAGGGCCACGTGGCTGCCCCGTGGAGACCACAAGCCCCTTCATGGTCTCTGAGGGCCCCTGTAGTGAAGAAGGCACATTGGATCCAGGGCTCCTTCAGGACACATCGAGAGAGCGTCACTCAAGAAGGATACAGGGCTCCATTTAGATGGACAGACCCCACTGTGAGCCCCTTCCTCCTCATCCCTGTCCCTTTGTCCAGGTGGGTGGTATCTGAGAAACTGAGCATCCGGGGAAGCTTAAAAAGGAAGGTCACCTGCAATGGACCCATCTTAACCATGGGTCAGAAAGAAAGGGAAAGTGACCATCCAATGCAAATTCTGGTCTTTCCCGCCTCTGTCTCCTGTGTGTTCCCTCCACCTCCTGCCCTGACCTCCATCACACCTGCACAAGGCTCAGGGCTTGCAGCTTTGCTTTGGACCAGCTTAGCAGAGATGCCAACACCAGGATGATGATCTGGGATGACAGGAAATGAGTTGCCACCAGTCTCCTTTGTCTCTGCAAATGGCTTATAGTAATTTTAACATACCTTTTTCTACAAGACTCAGTGACCTAGAAATGTTAAGTGAGTTATTCCTTGCAATATGGTGAGCTCAGGGGGATGACATAGTCTGGCTAACAAAATATTCTGAGTAAGGCAGTTACAAACTATCCAGAACCGCGTTCAGTGTGACAATTTCAAAGAACTAGAGCCACATTTAACTCCAAGCTTAACTTGAGTTAATAGGTATCTTTCTTTAATGGTTGGAACAATTCGTGGGATTAGGGAATGTCTTTCGGATATCACAGAGAATGTGTCAATATACTATGTCAATTGACGAAGACTTTAATATATTAAAAGGATAATGTGTTGATTTGTGCAAAACCAAGGGAACTAGTGCTTTAGGGCTGAAAAGAAGCTTCTTACTTGCATTTATGCCAGTGTTGTTTTCAGCCTTTGATAAAAGAAATTCTGCCAGCTCCCAACAGTAGTTTCTGTGTGCTGTGCCCCCTCCTTCCACTCTGATTGAAGAATTTTATAAAATGGGCTGAAGAAATCCCCAAGACCTGACCCCAGAGCTTCAGAGCCCTGTTCTTATAAGGGGAGAAGCCGAGTTATGACCTAGGCATGTAGCATGGGCTCATGTGGGTGGCAAGGGGAGCTCCTGAAATTCTTGGGCTCTATGGCATCAGACTGTCTCATTCTGACCCAATTCCTGCACTGAGACTAGAAGAGAGGATGGACCACTGGGGAAATGGGGCACTAGGCAGACTGGTACTGGGGCAGTCTGCTGCCTTTCCCTAGTGAAGCGGAGCCTGAAAGAAACAACGCTGTACCCATCCCAAGGCAGGATGACCTCTCTAGGGATTCGCCCGGGTTTTCAGACACATAGTCTCTCCTGACGACTGAGAAAGCCCCTATTCTCATTCTGGAGACACAGGGATTGACCTCAGATGTTGATCTCGTGCATAGACGTCCTTCTGAAACTCTTTGGGGGTGGAAAAACCAGACAAGACAACTCCTGCCCTTGGAGCCCCCAGCACTCTGGGCCCAAATGGAACCTTGAGAAGTGGCCTTTGTCACATGAGCTCCCTGCCCAGCCGCCCTCAGACCATGCCATGTCAGAAGCTGGATGCTTTGTGCCCCCTTGGGTCACAGCTTTTATTTAGGAGCTGAGCTCGCACGCACAGTGAAGGGTATGACAAGGAACTGGAGAGCAAGGAAGCTCTAGATTTGAGATCTGAGTGATAAACTTCTACTTGTTAGATGGCTGTCTAGGGTAGGCTATGCTCAGCCTCGGTGGTCATACCTGCAGAATAAGAACCACCTGTAGGAAGAGAGCCTACTCAGTGAGTTGCTGTAAAATATATAATGCAGCAACTAAAAGGTGAATGTCAGGGGTAAACACCTGAGTGTGAATCCTGACCTCTTTGCTCATTAACTGTGTGACCTTTGTCAAATGACTCAACCTCTCTGTACCTCATTTTGTTTATCTTTAAGGTAGGATGATTATAATAATACGGGCCTCAGAGAGTTTTTTGTGAGGATCACATGAGCTAATATATATGTCTGTCATCCTTCTGCCTTCTGGCCTTTATGGCTTTTGAAAAAGGTCTCTGTTTATCTTACTTAGGACTCCTTGTATGTGATAAGCGGCTTCTTTCTTTCTGTTTAAAAAATATGTCTTTATTTTCTTTTTTTCTTTTTTTTTTTTGAGGTGGAGTCTCACTCTGTCGCCCAGACTGGAGTGCAGTGGCCGCTCCCAGCCACCGCAGCCTCGACCTGCTGG
>CAUYQG010168374.1:0-36702 GCA_963574415.1 Tarsius wallacei | reverse complement strand
TTCTCTTTCTCTAAAATTATCACGTAAGAGGAAACATGTCATTGTTGAAATGAAGATGAGAGGAAGAGCATACTCATGACTTGTGAAACCATTTTGTTTGTTCACACCATGAGTCTGCATCAGTTCACAGGCAAGGATTTTATGTGTGTGTGTGTGTGTGTGTGTGTGTGTGTGTGTTTGTATTTTGTTTGTTTTGGGTTTGTTTTGAGTTAGAGTCCCACTCTGTCTCTCAGGCTGGAGTACAGTGGCACTCTCATGGCCACCGCAGTCTCGACCTGCTGGACTCTGGCGGTCCTTCTGCCTCAGCCTTCCAGGTAGCTGGAACTACAGGTGTGCCTGTAGGGTTTTTTTTTGTTTGTTTTTTTTTAATTGTAGTAGATGAGGTCTTACCAAGTTACCCAGGCTGTTCTCGAACCCATGGGCTCATGCAATCTTCCCTCCCTCGGCCTCCCAAAGTGCGGGGATTACAGGTTTGAACTACCGCGCCAGGCCAAGGATTATGTTTTGTTAGTGTATTACCTCAGGCCAACCATTTTAGTCTGGTGTTGGTTCTCCATTAAGGGTTGTTGAACTGAACCATACTGTTATAGTTGTGTAAGAAGCATGATGACTTGTGAAAATTGTTGCTCAGAAGACAACTCTGAGGGAGCACATGTTGTTTGGTAGAGATTCCCAAGGAAAACCAAGGGCAAAATGAACCTATAATGGGTATATATATGGTTATTTGTTTCTCTAAAAGAGTTTGGCAGAAAGAAAGCAGAGTCAAAGAAAGCTTAGGGTGGAGCTAATATAAAATTGGGATTTGTATGAAATACACATTGAAATGTCAAAAGAAGGAAGAAGTTAGTTTTGAAAAACTGTAATCAGCCCCCATCCCATTCAACTATTTGTAATTTAAAGGAATTTTGCCCGTCACTCTTCCCAGCAATAATTGTAGATGTCTCATTAATCTGCCTCTAAATAGTATTGTATGAATATTTTATAAGACAATTTTGTTCATCTAATCATCATATTAAGATTGATTAAAGGGAAGAGAAGGATTGCTTTGTTTCTGATATCTGCACTATTTGTTGTTGTTTAAAGGTGCATTCCTTTCCTCTACAGAATTGGACTTTATCATCCTAAGGCCATACATGCTTTATTCAAAAATTTCTATTTGAAATGACAAATTCAGTACTGGTTTCTAACAATGAAGTCTCAGAGGAACATTCTCTTTGTATGTTGTTAAAATTTTTTTCTTTCCATCATAGGAAAAAAAAAATCAAAATGTCATGACTGGCCAAAGTGCATAGGCTTTGGCAAACCATTGTCCTATATAGAAAAGTTCGAATTCTTTAAAATTTTATAAGGATCTATCCTCCTTACTAAGAAGAGTAAGAGTGTTTAAGAAGAATAAGTATAATCAATATTTAAGGCTCATTTTTTTTCTAATTTTTAATAACCCTGCTCACCCTTTAATTATCTCCCTTTGTTTAGAGATTGTGGTATAATTTGATATGTAAGATTTTGTTTTAAAAAGCAAAAACAATCCAAGACAAAGACAGAGGCAGCAACTGTGTTTCTGACAATATTGAGATGAATTAAAAATGAAACAAGAAAAAAAGGAAGACTTTTTTTTTCACAAACACCATATTTTTAACCCTAGTACAAAGTAAAAGCCTTCATTTACAGATAATTGATGTATTATAATATTTTAAATAAGCATCTAAAATTTTTCTGGAAGAAAATTTTTTTCTAAATTTATTAGATAAGAGGCATTTTTTTTGGTGATATGGGGGATTTATGTGTGATTATAATTATTTTAAGCTTTTGGTGACTTATTTGTCTTTATTACTTTGGGGATTAAAGCAAAACAATGAAAGTAATGGTTATACTTATCAATTGGCTAAAGTTTATCTGGATTATGTTACTAACCTGGATTAGTCTTTCTAAAGAAATGTTCAGAATTAAAACATATGCAGTGGAGGATGAACAGAATAGTGAGAGATCTAAATAGATCAAAGTTCTTATAATAAGCTGCAAGGAAGAGAAGGTGTTTAGATAACCCAATAAGTAAAATAAAATATATGATGGATCATCACTTAAGAAAACAGTATTTAATTAAAACACAGAACACAGAATAGCATTTGTATAGCACAGGCAGATACATTTAAAAACAGTATACTGCAGAATACATTTAATACATTTTTTCTGGCCTAAGCCAGGAGAAGAAATAAGTTTAATAATTTTAACTATATAAAATTTTAATGCATGCACTCAGGAAGTAGCAAGTTCCCCATCACTTTTGATAGCTGGTAGAACAAAGATATTTTACATAGACCTTTTATAATATTTTAAATGAGATTATATGTGTAAAATTTTAAATTCCTTTTAAACAAAGTATAAATAATATTACTTTTAATGAATACAGTACAAAAAATGTTGAACATGTATTTACTTATAGAATATTAAATCTTATCCTTGTTTTGAAAATTCATTCAAATATATTATGGATGTGTTTCATATGTTAAATGTATATGTATTTTACCTATTATATAACAATTTCTGTTTGCTAAATTATCCTTTGTCAAATTACTTTTTTTTTTTTTAGATCATCCACTCATAACCATTTGTGAACTGTTATTTCATGAGCACATGAAAGGCAGTTACATGGTTTATGCTAAAATTTGCTTTTGTCACCTGTAGGCATATGGAGGCTTAATTGGTCTTTCTGTATCCTTGATCTGTGAAGATATACACTGGGCCAATCCATTTATACTATCTTGTGTGTTTAACACATTCTGAAAAAAAAATAAAAGTAATAAGGTCAAAAGTCTCTTATGCAGTATCTAAAAGAATAGCTTTATTTGTAGATATCTGATATTTTATGTTAGTTATCTCCTATTTCCAGGATTATTCTACACGAAACAAGCAATCTCACCATATTTTGCTACATAGTGTAGTGTTTCTATATTCTTTGTTTGTGTATACATTCAGAGTAAAGAAAACAGAAATAACTGAAAAAAATTATAGAGAAAACAAAAATGCTACACTGGATTCCATTCACTTTGTAGTCAAATGATTCACAGAAGTATAAACCAAAGAATCTATCTGAATTTTCACCCATTTGATGTATGAAACATAATTGATATAATCTTCCTGGCCAGAGAGTTAAAGAACTTTGTGAAAAGACTTATTTCAGAAACTCATAAGCCTACCACTAGAAATATCTTCCTCTAAAATATGATTTTACTCATGACAAATACTTTATAGCATGTAGTATGTAAAGATTATAAATGTGCCAGATGTTTATAATCAAAGAGATAGTGTTACCTGCCACCAAAGGATTTACAAACTTGTGTTTCCGGTTAATGGTCTGGAGAGGAATCTTGTTTTGAAAGAAAAGATCGTAAGTTTGATTTTAGACATAGTTGAGCTTTAAAGCAGTGGCAAAATGTACAGGTTTAAGAGACCTGGAGGTTGACGAGAGGTTAAGGTCTAGAGCTCACATCTGAGGATCATTTAGGTAGAAGTAGACTATGAATTAAGAGAAAAAAAAAAAAGCCCTTTCTAAAGCAGACAGGATGACCAATGAAGTGAAGGAAGAGAGAAACATCCTCCGAACTGGGTAGAGTCTCCTGCTAAAATACTAAACCTCTCAAGCAAGTCTGAAAGCAGCCAATGTGCTGAAAAATAATCTCCACTACCCTCCATGATGACTGTCCTGGTAATACTACGGACCACCTCTATCTATTCACGAACGTTTTACATTCTGTGCAGGAGTTCTCTTTAGATTACGAGTCATCCTACAGTGGATAACCCAGAGTCAGTACAAAGGTTCAATTCCTTCATCTTCAGAGGATATTTGGCAAGGCAATCCCTTTCTCAAAGGCAAATTCTTCAATATATGCATCACCTCACTCATGTTACACAAATCACACTCTTAAAACTGTAGTAGAAAATATCCTTACTCACGTATAAGTGAGTTTGCTTACTTATTAGTGTGACATGCTATGTTTAAGTGCCTACTAAACCTTAAGAAAGTGTTGCAATCGTTTTTTATATGATTTGACTTTTCTCAACACAAAAAGAAAAATGACAGCTGGTATATCTAGAGTTTTTAAAAGTAATAATATATTCTGAGTGTATGTGGAAAAGCAAAAATCATACAATTACATGTTTATGTAAATACTGAGAAATTATTAAGCTAAAAACTGTATGATTAGGATAGTTTTGACACTTGATTGATAGCCATATGTCACAGTTTGTAAAGAAATTTTTGTTCTTATGTGAGTTTTGGTAGAAATGTTTTTGTGACTTAAATAACTATGAATCTGGTTTAGGCTTTATTTACTGTATTATACCTGTGACTTTTGGGCAAAAAGCACAGGACTATAGGTTTTTGTGTATAGTAAAAGCCCAAGATCAATTTATTCCAGAATTAGCCAGGGGTCTAACCCCACTCCCACATAAGATATATTTTGAAAACCACAATACAAAAGAAAATCTGTATTATCTTTAATCTTGCATTCACTTTATTTTTCTAGTCCATGACTTTCTTTACTACATTAGACTATGATCACATTTTCATCTCAACATTTATGAAAAATCAATAGCAGGAACTCAGATAGACAGAATTGAAATTGGTGTCTAGAGAAATCCATCAATGCCCTTCTCTCTCACTACAGAAGAAGCCAGAGTTGTGGCTCCAGAGAGCGTCTACCATTTATAGGCCAATTTTCAATGAGGTAATTTTAGTCATAAATCTTAGTGGGGAAACACTATTGTTGAGCACAATAGGTGTTCCATTAATTGAGAGGAATGTGGGGTCTGGAATAATACTTCACTAACCCAGGGGCCTTCTTACTATACCGTGTTTGAGTACACACAGTTATTTAAAAAAAAAAAAGCCTACACTGATTTAACTCTGGCTTTGCAACTGGGATTTCCAAATGCTAAGTGCTAATGCATGATTTAAAAGTATATGCTATTTCTTTATTCCTTTTGGGTTGCAAAGATGTTTGTCTCTAAGCTAGAAACATCAAGGTCACTTGAAAGTCAGACTGAGAATAAACCACATGATGTAAACATCTGTGGTTGGATTATACTCCATGAACAATTCTGTGGTCTCTTAAATTGGACTTGGAGGCTTTGAAAACTGTTCATTTAAAATCTAAAAACAGAAAGTTGTTTGATTTGATTTCAGTTGATATTATCTTCTGAAAGATTAAAATATCACAGCTTAGAATCAATAATGAAGACAAAGGAAATTTTGATGTTTGTAGTCATTTTAGTTATGGGTAAGTCCTACAAACTCCAATAATTTATATAATACATTTCAGAAGTTAATCTTGTAGTAACAATTTGAGTTGATCAATTATATACTTAAAGTACATCACAATGAAGTTTTCCAAAATGCTATACAATTTTGATATGTTTTCCACTCTTCATAGAACATCTGACTTCTTTATGAAAACCCATTATTTGATGGTATACAAGTCAAAAATTATGAAGAACAAAAATGCCACTGGAGTTCCAAATTGAACCATCTTTTTTTTCTATGATAGATTAGTCAGTCAGAATAAGAGATGAAAGATGTTTGAAGCTCCCCTTGATATATAATTCTTTTTGAATCACAGCATTCCAATGTGTTTATGTGCCTTTCTATCACATTATGAAGTATAATACAACTCTAGAAAGATTGGCAGTAAAGAAACATTAAGTACCAAAAATTAATTTCCTCGATGGTTCCTAAAAAATTTCATTAGCTTAGAGGGTTAATTTTACCATTTTAGTGCAATCATTATTTATCATCTCTTGGTTTACAGGAAAGAATTAGAGTTATTAGCTATTAAATTATCCATGAAAATTTGACACTCCTCTAGACCAAACAAACCCTGGGGCTTGCTGATTTTCCCAGTGTGAAACATCTGTGGCTTCAACTAGAAAGAACTTAACATTGTCTAATTAGATTTCCAAGATTTATAAGACTCAAATACTCTGTTATTAGAAACAAGAGAATTAGGGCAAAAGGTTAAGTTCTCACTTATTAAAGTTTATTTAAAACATCCTTAACTATAACAGTATTTTTTACCCAAAATATTGAGTTGTAATTCAATCAAACCAACCAAGAAATACCTAGATATATAAGATCAATTTTAGATATCTAGTGTAAATATGTACAAAACTTTCCTTAAAAAAATTTGGAAATAGTTTCACGATATTAGATAGTACTGGACAAATGTTAAACTTTACATTTTCTCTAAACCATTGAATTAAAGGCATGTGCACTTGCCAAAGATATTGATTAATCTCTGATTCTTAATTATCTGAGAAATAGAAGGCAAACAATACCATCTTAAAAAATAATAGTTTTCCAAACTTCCTGCATCTATTTGTCCTGAAAAGTGCTCAAAAGAAATTCAGGTTCAGTCTAGGGGATTTGTAAAGATGTTGCAGTCTCCACTTTATTCTATCTCTGGGATATTCTCTCAAGAAAACCAACAGAAGAATCTTTTAGATCTTTCCATATAGGAGACACTGAAATTCAAATACCCTTCTGTTTTGCAACAGAGAGGACAAGTTCAGATATAAATATCTGGGATGTCCATTCTTTTTTCAGGATGCCAAACAAGGTAGCAAAGTATTTTCTGCCAACTGAGCAGCTTTCTGCCACCTTAACCCTACATTTTCAGAAATTGATCTCATTCAAGTTCACTCCAGGGGTTATGTTGACAACAGAACCCTGCTGCCACTATGTATGAGGGGTCTACAAATAACTACAACAAGATACATTGCCAAGTAGAATAGGCAACTTTCACCTCAGGGGTGAAACATATTTTTCTCCCTACCTCAGAAAAAAAAGATATTACATGGTATTGTAATGTATTTGGAGGACTTAATATTTAATTGGTTAATCATTCAACAACACAGACTGCCTGGGTTACTTAAAATGTGTGAAAATTAGGCCGGGCTTGGTGGCTCAGCCTGTAATCCAGCACTTTGGGAGGCTGAGGCGAGTGGATCACCTGAGCTCACGGGTTCGAGACCAGCCCGGGCAACTTGGCAAGACCTTGTCTCCACAATAAATCAAAAATTAACCGGGCGTGGTAGTGTGTGCCTGTAGTTCCAGCTACTTGGAAGGCTGAGGAGGAAGGATCGCTGGCGCGCAGCTGGTCGACACTGGGGTGGCTATAAGTGTGCCACTGCACTTCAGCCTGGGAGACAGAGTGAGACTCCAACTGAAAAAAAAAAAGTGAAAATTAAAATGCAAGTAAAATGATTCTAGCAGATAACAAATAAATCATATTTACGATAAATTTAGAGATTTTTAAGGTGGTCATAGACAGAAAAAGGAAGATGATTTGTTCTTGACATTGTTATTCGTTTGGTTGTTTTAAATGCCACTGGATTTCTTTTTTCCTTTTGGTTTAATTGAGAAAAATGAATAAAAAGATACATCAAATATATGAGAAACTTTGTAAACTTTGAACACAATACATACTATTTGGTCAAAGTATTTTTAAAAATTATTTTTTTCTAACAACAATATCTCCATATAGAGAGTTATAGAGATCAAGAAAAATCTTGCAGTCTATAAGAAGAGCAATACTTCATTTCAACAAGTAAAATAAATAAGCAAAGTGGAAAATCACCCAATTAACAAATATGCATTAAGCCACAGGGATAGAAAGGGAGGTATGATCTCTGATCACTATCTTGTGGGAAATTCCACTCAAGGGGTCTGAAGTAATCAAACAAAACTATACCAAAAAATAAATGCCAAAGGGAGACAAAGACAATGATTGCAATGAGCTTTTTAAGAGGGAGTAATCAATGTGAGTTTCTATGAAGAATAAATTCATGGAGAAAGGGAAAACCTAACACATATGCAAGATATCACGGACAGAGAACTAAGTAAGGTCTCCTCAGGCAGGGTAATAAGGGAAGGGAAGAATAGATTCCAAGTTGAGGATCCATAAAGATTAAGATAGAAATTCAGTGAGGCTTAAATGAACATCTCAGTGCTCTTACAATCCTCGAAGTTCATCCTTCACGGTCAAGTATGTAGATTTGTTGCCTACACCTTTGTGAAGATTAAATTCCAACTATTTGTATTGGTTTCCTTAGACTGTCATAACAGAACAATATAGATTTGGTGACTTGAAGAGAAATACATTTTCTCACAGCTTTGAAGACTACAAGTCTAAGATTAAGGTGCCCACAGGTTTGGTTTCTGGTGAGGCCTCTCTTCCTTGCTTGCAGATGGCTGCCTTCTTGCTAGGTTCTCACATAGCCTTTCCTCTATGTGCATACATCTCTAACGTCTCTTCCTCTACTTACATGAATTTCCATCCTGTGGGATTAGGGACCCACATTTGTGATCTCATTTAACCTTAATGGCCTCCCTGAAGGCCATATCTCCAAATATAGTACATTGGGGATTAGGGATTTGACATATAAATGTCATGGAGAAAACACAATTTAGTTCATCACACAATCTTTGCAACTTTACCTTCAATTTCCCAAGATTGTGTTAAGCTATGATCTTAGAAGAAGGAGAGTACTCTCACAACTTTACCCTTTAAACTGTCTCCACCTATTTCCCATACTTGCAGTGATACTTGTAACAGTGGGTTTGAGGAAAGAAACAGCTAATTTGTTTAAAAACAAAGTAATTAATTAAAGGAGAAATCTTTGAAAATGTAGTTTCAAAAGAAAACAGATGGTGAAAATAAAAACTCTCCAATAAAAAGTGATATAGTAATCAATGGGATTAGATTTTTAAATATATGTATTCGAATTATACCATATGACTCTAGGTTAGTGTTTCAGCAGCTCACTAACCAGAATAAGAGAATCTACTATGAGTTAAAGTTGTAGCCTTATTTACTTTCTACTTTTTACCTTTGACTAGTCAAACCTTTTTTTCTTATTTTATTCTAATCCAAGAAAATGGAGTAACATGTATCCCTTTAAAGAATCTCAACAGTGAAAGAAAGGATATATTTATTGATATCTTTTGAAAACATGCAGCTCCTTTAACTTAAGCATCAACCAAATAGGACAATTCTATATTCTCCAGCATAGAGAGGAATATCTAGAAGTTATAACCTTGCATATGTGAAATAAACCTCTGTTTTTGACTTATAACTTTTTAATCAAATTTTTGTTCAATAGTCCTTACAAGTCATAAAATCACTTCTGAAAAAAAATTAAGATAATGAATTTTAGACTTTATCAAAGTAATCCATAATAGAAAAATAATTCTCCAAAACTCTGAGTATAATGGGAAGTAAAATACAATCATAGATATTAAAATCAGTTTTCACATGCACAACTGGAAAGGTTGTATCCATTTCAAATATGATGTGAAAGAAAAGAATCTGTCATACAATTTTCTTATTCTTTTAAAGACATGAACTTTTTAAAGATTCAAAATATGCTGAAATTAATCGAGACTATTCTTTGGATTTGAAACTAACGCCTAATCATACAATAGGGGCACTTATTTTTTTGTCATCTGGAACTGATGAGGCTGTTAGATGCTAATTTCAGGGTGTCACTAGCAACCATTTTGGGAGTAAAGATTGATTTGAATAACAGTGGGTTTTCCTTGCGGTAAAGTAGAAATACAATTAGAGGAGGAAGCTCATAATTTATCTCAGCTTTATGTAAAAATATTATCAAAAAGGATAAGAGCAACTAACAAATGTTAACATGTGCCAAGAATTCTAAATCTTCTGTCAGGTTTAAACCAGAATCTAAAGCAAATTCTCTTCATTTTAGTTTGTCTTTAAAATGTTGGTGAAAGTACTGATATAGTAAATTTTGATTTAGATATTATAGAGTTGGTTTAAACAAGAACTGAGAACATATCTTGTAGTGTTACTTCAGTATGCAGGAATTCATAATCTAGATTGAAATAAAAGTCATGATTTTTCAGAAGCATCAATGCTGCCTCTATCTATCTCATAAAAAAACTTAGACAACTAATATAGCTATTTTTCAGGATAGAAACTCATTTTTATGAATTTAGAAAATGCTTAAAAAGTATTTCTGTACCTTGTAATATGAATCTAAAAGTTGATAGTAGGACATTTGAGTAGAATATAAAGAACACTCTCTTCAGTAGACTCCAATTCAGAGCAGAATATTTAGCAATAACATCTTTGTTTTATGCTTTACACTAGAAACATATGCAGTTTAATTAAATTTGGGTATTTAGGAACTTAAGTGTTCTTAATGTAGTTTTTTTGAAACAACAATCCACATATTAAAAGCTTCAAATAGTTTATTTTGAGTAGTTTACCTATGAACAATTTTTACCCAATGTTCACTTTATTTTTTTTTGATAACACAATTTCTATAACCTAGAATGTGGGTTCCTGTCTACAGTCACATAATATGTAGGGGAGAGAAAACTTCCTTTACCCTCTTATGTTCACTAGCTGAGGTCTTAAGATTAACAGGGAAAAAGGCATACGAATTTTATTACTGTTTTTAGTTTTCCTTATATGGGGCTTTATAGAAATAGAAATTTTAAAAATCCAAAGAAGTAGTTAACCTGGGTATAACATTTTAACAAAAGATGATAAATTGTGGGAAGTGATTATGCTAGGGTAAAGAATTGAGGTTTCTAGGGGAAATAAATTTGGGGATAGTGCCTTGGAAATACAAAAGGGAGAAATTAATGGGAGATAAGGGTTATTTGGTAAATTGTGTTTTGTAGATTCTGTTCAATGCCTTCTCCAACTCCAGTGATAAGGGTTTTTTGTTTTGTTTTTTTCCTTCCTGTTATGACAGCTGGGAGGCACCATTAAGGAAAATTTATGCTCTGTTTTTAAGTAGATAAAGGAAAGGCATAATACTCTTTCTGTGTCTTTTTTCCTCAATTTCTTTCAGCTCAAAATAATCCTATGCAAATTTAGCATATTTTGGGGTAGCATATCCTGATTCTATTCAAATGCACTGCATGTATTAGAATGAATGAATAGACAGTAAAGATGTTTATGTGTTTGTTTTATAACTTGTCTTATTATTAAAAAGCATTTGAGTTATTCAAGTCATTTAAAAAATGTAAGCATCCATAGACTTTTACCTTTGAATGACCTAAGCAAAATAGTATTTTTTTTTAACATAGGAAGGATCTTTAATTTAGGAAATGTTAATGTTTATTTTTGTTTATGGTTTTCATATCTCTATCTCATTTATTATGTTTTGTTTGTAGTTTAGTTTAAATATATTAAATATTAACTGTTGTAATTAAAAAAAAAAATACCTGTGCGCATAGCTGGAGTGCAGGCGTAGGTAACAGAGTTCTCAACTTTAGGCAATTCACTTAGCATATCTTAGCATTAGTTTTCTCATTTATAAAACAGAAATAATTTTGGATAATGCTTGTAACATCTACAATAGTAATAGAAATAGTAATAAAAATCCTTTGTATTTCCGAATTTTTTTAATCTAATAGTTCAATTTTATGGAATAAACCATTGCTTTGGTGTTTTTATACCTTTAGTGAGACCCAGTAAATTATATTTTTTGAATTGTCATATACTCTCCATTCTCATACACATACTTAATATAAATCTGTACAGTACACATTTTTTATATTTTACATAAGACTAAAATATTTCCTTCTCATACACTAACATTGAGAAGTTTTTAATTGTGTGTACAATCCTATTTCAAGGTTAATTATTTTCATTGTTTGAAAATTACATACTGATTATCACCTAACCAGAATTCTACTAACACACAGACCCTTGCTCTGAAAACAATAAAATGTATATGTGTGTGCATGTTTAATGTTGGAGAGAACTGACAATGAGTCATAAGAGAAGAAACTTCCAAAAAGTTAATGTAAAACATGTAAGCTACGATAGAATATTTGAAATTATTTAAGTCTTACCTTTGCTTTTTGTATCATATTTGAAATAGAAGACTAAGAATATCTATGTGCTATGCAAATTAACAGCCAGTTAACCTAATTTTTTTCAAAATATTCATTGCTTTATAACATAGTCTGCTATGAAGCAGGTCACTCTTTTAGAACTGGCACATTAATCTTGTTTTTTTCTTACTAAATGCATGACAGCTAATATATAAAAACAAAGTGCTTTTAAAGCATGGAAGGTATTTTATATCTACAAAATATGCTTGGGTAACAATGCATTTCAGATAATCAACATTATGAATTTATTTGGTGTTAGCACCAATCTGAATGAGTTAATACACTGTTCATGTGAATCTTGCATATATTTTCATTAATGTTTTAATGTTTTCTTGAAATACTGCCATTGCTTTAAGAAGAAATTAAATAACATTGAATAGGTTCATTTTTATTTTCCTAAATTATTCTCCATAAAACTTGGCCACTAAAGATTTTACTTTAACTACTAAGTAATTAAAATCATTCTGCAGGTTACTCAGACCTTTCATTTACCCTTCTACTTAATATCATGAGTCAAACAGAGGGACCACCTGCAATCTCAATACCCCTTCTCACACTAATGTCCCTGCTTCCTCTAGACGATTACAGCATAAAAATTTTATATTAATTTTCTGCTCACTGCTTTCAACTTTCAACTTTAAAATATCAACCCCAGCCTCTGTTGTATTGAATATTGTTTGTCTTAGATGTCTAGCCTGGGAGTGCAAACAGAGCAAATAATTTTGCACACCAAGCACAGTTTGTGTTTAGTGTTTTTAGATTGACTATGTAGTATATTGTACATTTATACTGTATAAATCTTGTACTTTAATTTTCTTTGTTGAGGCAAAATTTGCATAAAGAAAAATGCAAATATCATAAATGCATGGATTGCTAAACTTTCACAAACTGAATCTATTTACATAAGCAGTCCCCTGATCAAAAACATAACCTTACCAGTACCTCCAGAAACTCTCATATGCTCTTCTCTTCCAGGCACCAGTCTTCCAGAAAGGGTGCCCACTTCTGATTTCTAATAGCATGACTTATTTCATCTATGTTGGTACTTTTCGTAAATAGCATCATTCATTGTGCACTGGGTTGGGTCAAGATTGCATAATTCACCCTTTTTTGTAAGACCCATTAACATTTTTTATTGTTGAAGGACGTTTGGGTAGTTTTCATTGTGAGGCTATTCCACATATTGTTCCTATAACCCTCAGAGTACGTAGTCTTTGGTGAGCAGGCATATGTGTTTCTGTTGGGTATATCTATTAGGTATGGAATTGCTGGACCACAGGATATGCATGTGTTCAGCCTTCGTAGAGACTGCCAAATAGTTTTCTAAAGTAGTGTGACCGATTTATACCTCCAGCAGAAGTATATGAAGTTCCAAGCGCTTAATAAACCTTGGAATTTTCCATCTTTTTTTATTTTTTACCATTTTGTTGTTTGATGGTATCGCATGGTTTTAGTTTGTATATGCCATGAAGTTGAGTACTAGTTCACGTTTTTTGGTAATTTGTAACTCCTCTTTTGTGAGGTGCCAGTTCAAGTATTGTGCTCATTTGGTTACTGAGTTGTCTATATTTTTCTCATTGATTTGTATGGTTTCTGTGTATATTCTTGATATAAGCACCTTGCTAATTATGTGTTCCAACCTGTGGTTTGTATTTTTGCTCTTTTTGTAGCAATAGAAGTTAATGATTATGTTTATTTATTTTCCTTTTGTCATCATTGTTTTTTTACGTTAGCTTAAGAAATCTTTGACTTTGCCAAAATAACAAAGATATTCTCATATATTTTGTACAAAAACCTCTATCATTTTGCTCATATAATTTATGTACAATCCTTCTGAAATTGATTTCTGGTTTGCTATTTGCATTCCATTATGCTAACACCATTTATTAAAATAAAAAAAAATTCTTCCTTTACTACACAAGGGTGTTATCATAGATCAGTTGACTGTATATACTTCTAGAATCTCTATTCTGATGGCAGTATGTCTATTCACACGCCATCAACAGAGTTAGATCATAGTAGCTAACAGTATAGGTACTCCAGTTTTATTTTTCTTCAAGACTGTCTTGATATTTCTTATTTCTTTTCACATAAATTTTAGACAAGTTCCTCAACAATTTCCTAAGAAAATAATAATAATTATCTGGCATTTTGAAAGGGTTTGCATTGAACATCAATTTGAAGAGAACTATCACCTTTATAATATTGAGAATCCCAGTGACATGAGACATAACTATAAAAGTAAATATTGAGTCAACTTCTTAAGACTCAAGTACTGAAGTGGTGGCATATAAATCACTTTTTTTATTTTTTTGAGTCAGAGTCTCACTCTGTCACCCAAGCTGGAGTGTAGTGGCACGCTCACGGCCACTGCAGCCTCTACCTGCTGGGTCAGGCGATCCTACTGCCTCAGCCTTCCAAGTAGCTGGAACTACAGGTCCGTGCTACCTCACCCGGCTTAATAAATCACTTTAATTCCAGGATAAAAGTAAAAAGACAATAGTATTAAAAATAACTATACTTACAATGTTAATGGATTTACCATATAAGATATAAGATGTGGCATCGATAGCAATGAAAGATAACTTGCTATTAGCTTAACATAGACTTTTATAATAATATGTGTTTTGTAAGTCATGGTAGCCACAAAGAGAAAGCCACTAATAGATATATAAAAGATTAAGAAACCAGGAATAAAATCACACCACTACAAAAAAATCCACAAATCACAAAGGAATACAGCAAGAGAGGAACAAAGGAATTTCCATATATTCAGAAAACAATTAACAAAATGGCAATAACATATGATTGACTATATAATTCTTCAAACATAAATGGTTTAAATTCTACTATCAAAAGACACACAGGCCAGGCCTGGTGGCTCAGCCTATAATTCCAACACTCTGGGAAGCCGAGGCGAGAAGATTGCCTGAGCCCAGCAGGTTAAGGCTGGCCCGGGCAACTTGGTGAGACATCGTCTCTAAAATAAAACACACACAAAAAAACTAGCTGGACATGGTGGCATGTATCTGAGTTCCAGCTACTTGGAAGGCTGAGGCAGAAGGATTGCCTAGGCCCAGGAGGTTGAGTCTGCAGCCTGCCACTGCAGTCCTCCAGTTGGGCGACAAGGGTGAGACTCCCACTCAAAAAAAAAAAAAAAAAGAAAAAGACAGACAACAGATAAATATATTTTAAACCTTTCTTCTTCTTTAATAATATAAGCATTCAGTAAATTTCCCTATAAGGAATACATTATCTATAGCTTGTAAACTTAATATTAATTGTTCATCATTGAACAATTCAGATGTTTCTACTTTGATTTGTATATTATTTAGATGTGTGATGCTTAAGTTTTTATGCAACTAGATTTTTCTTTGCATCCCTTTGTTATTGATGTCTAGCTGAATTTTCTTTTATGGCCATATTCTGATTAATATCAAACAAATTTGTTGAGGCTGTCCTTTAAATCCAAGCATATGGTTGATTTTTGTACGTATTCTAGGTATACTTGAAATATCTATCAATTTTCTTGCTGGGTGAAATATTTAACTTATTTCAATTAGATTGTATATTAATTGTGCTTTTGTCAAATTTTTATTATTTTTTGTATCTGCTCATTCTGTAATTTATAACTAGAGATATGCTAAAATATATGACACTGAAGATTCATTTATATTTCCTTTTATTTTGTCAATTTTTTTTTTCATATATTTTGAATCTATAATTTTAGGTACGTAAAATATTTATAGAATAGGCATATTCTTCAAGTAGTGACAACCTTTATTCATTATGGAATGTTTCTTTTTCTCTTTAGTAAATGTTTTGTCCTAAAATCTATTTTGTCTGATATTATTAGCATAGCTATCACAGCTTTATTTTGATTAGTGTTTTTGTGATAAACTCTTCTCATCCTATTACTTTCTACCATCGGTGCTCTCACCTTATATTTAAAGTAAATGACTAGCATGCAGGACTTAGTTGTTGTTCTTTCAATTTGGTAATCCTGGGTCTTTGACATATTTTGTCGATTTGCAATTAATTCCACTTAATTACTTTGATGTAGTTGTATTTCTGTCTGTGATCTTACTATGTGTAGTGTATTTGGCCTCCCTCCTTTATGTTCATTTTTGTTTTCTTTTGACTTATTTTAGCTTAATTAAGCATTTATTTATTATTTTCTTTTTATTAACTTCATTGTATTTTTTTTAGGCTTTTACTGGTTACCTGAGAGTTTACAGCGCGCATCGTTGACTTATTATACAGTTTAATAAAAAACTTTTATAATTATCCCATACTGCTTGTAACTGAAATTTTAAACTCTATTAATCAACAAAGATGTAAAAGTACAACAAAGTACTTTTACATTCTTGTTTTTGCATATTTTACTTCTACACATAATTTAAATTTTGTAAGACATATAATTGCTTTGTACAGTTAGATTTATCTTTATTTTATACATGTACTATTTCTCCTGCCCTTCAGTACTTTTTTTTTTGTTTTCATGTTTGCATATGGGATTGTTTTTTTTTTCTTCCTATATAAAGAAGACATTTTAGTTTCTCTTACTGAAGACTTACTGGAAATAAATTTATCTGCTTATTTTTATTGTTACAAATACATTTATTTGTTTATTTGTTGTTGGTTTGTTTCGTACCAACCATTTTTTTTGGTTTGTTTTGGTTTGTTTTATTTGTTTTTGGTTTGTTTCGTACCAACCATTTTTATTTCACCTTCTGTTTATTTTAATTAATTAATTAATTAATTAATTAATTAATTAATTTTGAATCAGAGTCTCACTCTGTCGCTCAGGCTGGAGTCCAGTGGCACGATCATGGCCACTGCAGTCTCAACCTGCTAGACTCAGGTGATCCTTCTGCCTCAGCCTTCCAAGTAGCTGAAACTAAAGGCACAGCTACCACACTCAGCTAATTTTTAAATTTTTATTGTAGGGACTGGGTCTCGCCAAGTTGCCCAGGCGGGTCTCATACTGCTGGGCTCAGGAAGTCCTCTCTCCTCTGCCTCCCAAGTGCTGCAATTACAGGTGTAAGTCACCATATCCTGCTCACCTGTTTTTAAGAATATTTCAACTGGGTATAGATAGGACTATCGTTCGCAGTGATTTTCTTTTATCACCTTAAAGGTGCTATTTGATTGTTTTCTGACTTCCATCATTTATATTAAAAATAGTTGCCAGTCTTTTTGCTGTTTCTTTGTTGGCAGTGTACCTTTTTGGGGGGCTGCTATTGCAATTTCCTCTTCCTTGTCTTGGCTATCAACCTGCTTTCTGTTTGGGGTGTGTGTATGTGTGCTTTTCCTACTTGGGGCTTATCAAACTTCTAGACCTTCTTCAGTACCCTTCTTCAGTCGGGAAAAATTCTTATTCAATGTGTCTTTTAATATTTACTACTGCCCCATTGCCTCCTCTCCTTCTGTGGATTTAATTTTGAGAATATTAGATACTTTTTTCCTATAGGTTTCTGACACAGTATTCTGTTTCTTCATTCCTCCTCAACTCTCTGGATTTTAGTTCATGTGTTTTCTATTTCCCTGACCTTGAGATTACTATTTATTTTTCACTCTGTCTAATCTGAGATAAATCCCATCCAACAACAAAAAAATTTTTTTTGAGTCAGAGGCTCATTCTATTGCCCAGGCTGGTGTGCAGTGGCATGCTGGTGGCCAGCGCAGCCTCAACCTGCTGGGCTCAGGCAATCCTTTTGCCTCAGCCTTTTTAAGTAGCCAGAACTACAATCACAGGCTACCATACCCAGCTAATTTTTTTTTTTTTAATTGTAGAGACAAGTTCTCGCCAAGTTGCCTAGGCTGGTCTCAAACCCCTGAGCTTAGGCACTCCTCTCACCTCCCAAAGTTCTGGGATTATAGGCTTGAGCCACCATGCCCGGCCCCATCCCACAAATTTTTAATATCAGTCGTACAATTTTTCAATTCAATTAAAATGTTCATTGTATTTCTGTTTTAAATTAGAATTTTTTGTTGAAATTCTTCATTCATCAATCTATTTTTAATAATATTGTCTTCTGTTTCTGCCTTCTGCAAACAATATTGTCTTCTGCATATTAGTAAGCTTTGATTGAGAGTGGAAATTATTTTCCCACACTCTAAGAATTGTGGGAGATACAGCTCTTCTTTTTGTTCCAGGCTTTCTCCTCATCTTACAGTTTATATAAATCAAAAACTCTCATGTGCTTATGTGCTTGAAGGTGAAGCGGTCACTAAGCCTGAAAACAGGCACCTTTCTCCTTTTCTGGGCAGGTCTTTGTTTCCTAAGCATTACAAGATTACAGAATATTTTTTTTTCCTGCATTTTTTAAACTTCAACCTGGCTAGGCTCCTGTAGAGGACACTGGCCATGCATTTGAATCTCCTCAAGTTTTCAATTTGTCCCATCAGTTCTGTTTTACTCCTTAAAGATTTGCTAGTTTCTCTTCATGCTAGGTTTCTTCTGAACAGCACAATTCAGCCTGCACCCAAATTGGCATATATCCCCAAAAGGAAAAAGATGGAAATTGTTTCACCTCACTACAGAAGTCTTCCTCCAGAATTTTAGTTCATTTCATGTTATTGCTTTGACAGACCTCTAATACGTTTTAAAATATGGCATTTATTCATTCAGTTTTTTGCAGAAGTATCATTATTCTTCATTGAGCTAATATATTGTACCTGGAATTGCACTAAAATAATTAAAAGTATATTTCTGATGTGATGAAAAAATGCATTTAAATATGTTGCTGTTTTCAAGCTAAATGTTGAATTTTTATAGATTAAACTTAACAAACAGATATAAAGTATGACAAACAGTCTTGTATGAATATTTCTATGATTGCTTTATAATTTAAAAAGAATCCAAGAAGTTTGGGTCCCATTCACATATGCAGAGAAAAAAACTTTGTGGTCTGTGATAGGCAGCCTCTGAGATAGTACCTAATAATCTTCACACCTTGATATTCACACCCTTGTATAATCCTCTTCCCTCGAATGTGGGTTGTATTTAGTGGCTTGTTTGTAGTGAATATAATATAGCAGACAAGATGGGATACCACTTTTTTAAAACAAGTTATAAAAAGACTCAGGCATCTATTATATGCATCTCCTGTTGCTGTCTCGTGTGCTTGCTTGCTGAGCAAAGCAAGCTATCATGTCACAGGAAGTCCTGTGGATAATCTAATGTGGCAAGAAACTAAAATGTCTATGGCTGATAGTCAGTGAGGACCTGAGCCTTGCCAATAGTCATGTAAGTGAGCTTGAAGGTGAGTTGACCCTATTCAAGCCTTGAGATGACTGCAGCCTTGAGCTGCAACTTGACTGCAGTCTTTTAAGAGAGTCTACACCAGAGGCATCTGGCTAATAAATTCATGCTTATTCCACAAAAACTGTGAGATAATAAATGTTTGCTATTTAAAACTACTGAGTTTTGGAGTAATTTTTGTACTCAACACTAAATAATCAATACAGAGTTGGACTTTTATGTAAAACTTGATTCCATTGCTTATTCATTGTGGATTCATGATTAAGCTATAGCATCTTTAAGTCTCAGCTTCCTCATCTGTGTAACAAGGGGTAATATCTATCATAATAACAAAAGAAGACGCAGAAAGGGGAAAATCTTTTAGAAAAGAAAGCTAATTTCCTAGCAAAAAGCTTTGCAAGGGAGTTTAGTCTCTAGAATGCTTGCTTGTAAGTTAAAAAATATAAGTGTATACTTAAAAAAATACAAAAAACTGAAAGTAAAGATTACAAAATTGCCAAGGTTATAGTTAGTCTATCTGTAGTGGAAAATAGTCATTGTTTATATGTTTGTTTTTGTTTCTGTTTTTTTTTTTTTTTGAGTTGGAGTCTCACTCTGTAGCCCAGACTGGAGTGCAGTGGCTCGACCTGCTGGGCTCCGCGATCCTTCTGCCTCAGCCTTCCAAGTAGAGGAACTACAGGCGCATGCTACCACGCACGGCTACTTTTTTTGATTTATTGTAGAGACGAGGTCTCGCCAAGTTGCCCAGGCGTGTCTCGAATCCCCGGGCTCAGGCAATCCACTCACCTCGGCCTCCCAAAGCGCGGGATTACAGGCTGAGCCACCAAGCCCGGCCTCTCCCCACTCTCTTATGGTATCTATTCAAATGCCTTAAAATGATTTTATATTATATTCATGTTATTGTTTAAATTAAATAAAGTTAAGATCTCTTTTATGTAGGTTTATTTTAATAATATTAAAATATCATGAGGTGGGTACAAGAACTATAAAGATGTTTATCAATGCTAAAGAAAGAATGTTTAAAATAATCAAATGTGTTTATATTCACATAATTACATAATGTTGTCCATTATATAAACTCACTCACCAGGACAAACATCTTCTTATAAAAGCTATAAAATATGTATTCAATGATTTTTATTGCCTTTGTTTATCCCAGAGGAATTGATTACTCTATGTCTTTATGTATGAGAAGAGAGTGAAAAATATTCTAAATATAAAATATTTTTTTCAAAAAAAGGTATTTAACTATATTTGTATTTAACTTTTCAGTTTATGATAGCATGTCATTTTGTTTCTTTCACATATCCACAAGTATGTATCAACTGTTTTTTGACATATATTACTCTGGTCTAGGCATTTTAGAGAGAAGAAAATATTTCAGAAGATTATATTCTCACAAAAAGTTTGTAGAAATTTTGTCTCTGATTTTTTTACTTAAAATATCCTTAGTAGCCGGGCTCGGTGGCTCAGTCTGTAATCCCGCGCCTTGGGAGGCTGAGGTGAGTGGATTGCCTGAGCCTGCGGGTTCGAGACCCACCTGGGCAGGCGAAACCTCATCTCTACAATAAATCAAAAAAATTAGCCAGGCGTGGTAGCGCGCGCCTGTAATTCCGGCTACTCGGAAGGCTGAGGCAGAAGGATTGCCAGTTCCCAGCAGGTCAAGGCTGCGGTGGCTGGCAGCGGCCACTGCACTCCAGTCTGGGCGATCGAGTGGGACTCCAATTCAAAAAAAATAAAAATAAAAATAAAATAAAATAAAATATCCTTAGTTAAGAATCACACCTTGAAGCATACATGTTTATGAAACAATTTCTAATAAAGTTGGTATAATCATAATAATGTCTTTAAAATAAAATTTAATCCCTTGAAAAATTCAATATGAGATTCAATTTTCAATATATTCAATCGCAATATTTTGTTTTATTCTTGACTAAATGATGCGTGGTTCATGTTTTTGCTGTTGTGAATAGTGCAGCTATTAACATGTGTCTGCAGGTGTCTTTGTAGTAGGATAATTTATGTTTCTCTGGGTATACTCCCAGGAGAAGTATTGCTGGATGGTATGGAAGGTCAATTATTAGTTATTTTAGGAATCACCACACTGCTTTCCACAGGAGTTGAACTAGCCTGCACTTCCACCAACAGTGTAGAAGCGTTCTCTTTTATCTGCGCCCTTGTCAGCCTCTGTTGTTTCTTGATTTATTGATGAGGGCCATTTTTACTAGAGTTAGGTGGCAAATCATTGTGGTTTTTATTTGCATTTCTCTGAGGATGAGTGAGACTGAGCATATTTTTCATGTATCTGTTGGCTGCTTGTATATCTTCTTTTGAAAATTGTCTATTCATGTCCTTTGCCCACTTTTTGATGGGTTGTTTCTTTCATCTCATTTGAGTATCTTGTGGACCATGGATATTAGACATTTGTCAGATACATAATTAGCAAATAATTTTTTCACATCCTTTGACTTTTCAGTTTGACGAGGTCACAGTTGTCTATCTTACCTTTTATGACATTTGCTTTGGGGAATTTGATCAAGAATTGGTTGCCTACTCCAATGTGCAAAAGAGTGTTTTATATGTTTTCCTCTAAGATTCTTGTAGTTTGAGGTTTTAAGTTAAGGTCTTTGATCCATTTAGAGTTGATTTTAGTATATGGTGATAGGTAGACATCCTGTTTCATTCTTCTGAATGTGATCAGTCAGTTTTCCCAGCACCATTTGCTAAATATGGTCTTCTTTCCCTTGCGGTTGTTATTGATGGCTTTGCTAAAGATGAGCTGGTTAGCAGATCTAGGTTTTGCTTCCATAACTGCCATCCTGTTCCATTGGTCTATGTGTCTATTCTTGTACCAGTACCAGGTTGTTTTGGTTACTGGAAGTTTGTAGTAAGTTTAAAGTCTGGAAATGTGATACCTTTTAATGTGTTCCTTTTGCTGAGAATTATTTTGGCTATTTGTACTCTTTTTTGTTTCCATATGAATTTCTGTATTGTTATTTCCAGGTCTGAGGAAAATGATGTTGGTAATTTGATGGGTATCACATTGAATCTGTAGATTGCTTTGGGTAGGATGGATATCTTGACAATATTGATTTGCAAGTCATGAGCATGAAATGTTTTTCATGTGTTTGTGATATCCTTTATTTCTTTGAGCTGTGTAGTTCTCATTGTAAAGGTCTTTCACTTCTCTGGTTAAGTGGATGCCAATATATTTCTTTTGTGTGTGTGGCTATTGTAAATGGGAGTGTGTTTTTTATTTGGTACTCTATCTGCTTGTTGCTGATGTATAGACATGCAACTGTCTTTTGCACATTGATTTTGTACCCCGAGACTTTACTGAAGTAGATTATCAGTGCAAGGAAGCTTTTGACAGATTCAAGACATAGGATTTTCAAGATATAGGGTAATATCATTCGCAAAGAGGGATAGCTCAAATTCCTATTTTCTCACTTGGATACCCCTGATTTTCTTCTCTTGTCTGATTGCTCTGACTGGGACTTCCACTACTATATTGAACAAGAGGAGTGAGAGTGAGCATCCTTCTCTAGTTTTTGTTCTTGGGGCAACACTTCCAATTTCTGCCCATTGAGCAAAATGTTGGCTGTCTGTTTATTATAGATGACTTTTACTGTTTTGAGGAATGTTCTTTCTATGCCCAGGTGCTCAAGAGTTTTTATCAGGAAGGAATGCTGCATTCTGTCAAATACTTTCTCTGCATCTAATGAAATAGTCATGTAGTTATTGATTTTACATCTGTTGATATGCTGAATTATTTTTATGGTCTTGCAAATATTGAACCAGCTCTGCATCACAGAAATAAAGCCCACTTATTCATGGTGGATGATTCTTGAGATGTGTTGTTGCATGCAATTAGCTAGAATCTTGTTTAGTATTTTTGCATCTGTGTTCATCAAGGAGATTGGTCTGCAATTCACTTTGATTGGTCTGCAATTCACTTTTCTTACTGGGTCTTTGCCATGTTTGGATATCAATATGATGTTGGCTGCATAAAATGAATTGGGGAGCATTCCTTCTTTCTTTCTTGATTGTCTGGAAAACTTTTGGTAAGACTGACATCAATTCCTCCTTGCATATCTTGTAGAACTCAACTGGGAAGTCATCAGGACTGGAGCTTTTTTTTTTTTTTTTTTTGGTAGGCAGGTAAATTTCTTATGACTGAGTCAATTTCCTGAATTGTTATTGCTCTCTTTAGAGTTCCAATTTCTTCTTGTTTCTACCTTGGAAGACTTGTGATGTCAGAAAGCGCTCTATTTTCTTTAGGCTTTCTAGTTTATTTGCATACAGGTATGCATAGTAATGTCTGATAATCTTTTACATTTCTTCTGGGTCAGTTGTGACTTTGCCTTTTGCATGCTTAATTTTGTTTATGTGGGCTTTCTCTTTTTTTCAGTCAACCTGGCTAAGAGTCCATGGATCTTATTTATCTTTTCAAAGAACCAGCTTTTTATCTTTTTAAATTTTTGTCTATGATGATTTTGTCTTCTATGTCCTGCAGTTGCAACTTTATCTTGGTTATCTGGATTCTTTTGCTGAATTTAGGATTTTAGTGGTGCCATTCCAGATCCTTTGGATGTGATGTTAGACAATTTATTTGTGATCTTTCTGTTTTCCTGATATGTGTGTGTGCAATTCTATAAATTTTCTTCTTAATACTGTTTTCATGATATCCTAGAGATTCTGATAAGATGTTTTGTTTCAGTGATCTATCTAGAACTGTTAGTGGGGTATTTAAATCTCCATTTATGATTGTGTGAGGGTCAATGTTCTCTCTTAGTTTACTTAGTTGTTGATTTATAAATCCTGGTCTCCTGTGTTGGGTGCATTTATGTTTAGGATGGATATTTCTTGCTGGTGGACTGAGGCTTTTTTCAATATATATTATCTTTCTATATTCTTTTTAACTTTTGTAGGCTTGAAGACTACTTTGTTTGTTATTAGAATAGCTATTTCTGCTTTCTGTTGTCCATTTACCTGAAAGTTCATTTTCCAGCATCCACTTTGTGTCTATGGATGTCCCTTCCTATGAGATGAGTTTTCTGTAGGCAGCAGATTGCTGGATTGTGCTTTTTTAAATCCAAGTTTCCACTCTATTGTCAGTGGTGTTACCCATTAAAAATTGAACTGGATTAAAAAAATATAGTGCATATACCTGATGGATCATTCTGCACCCATAAAGAAAAACAAAATGAGGTAATTTGAAACAAATCAAAAGGAGGTTGACACCTCATACTTAGTGATCTATCACAGAAACAACTGAATACTGAAAGTTTTCACTCATAAGTGGAACCTGAACATTAATCACACTAACACAAGGAAGAAATGCACAGTCATTGGACACTGCCTGGGGAAAAATGAGGTGGGGCATGTAGCATCACAAAGAATAGCTGTTCCTAAGCCAGGGGAAGGGAGGGCCAGTTGGAGGTCCAAATTCCGCCTACACAGTATAGTTACTCCTGACTTGTACCACTCATATCTATAATAAAAATAATAATAATTTGTAAAAAGGTGTTTGACAACCTTTTTTTCTTGTATTTAAAAATAGTATTGTAGGTCTACTTTCTGCAATAACTTTTATATGCTTACCTACTTAAAAATTATTTTGAGGAGTACAAATTACAGATATTAAACCTCATATATAATATTTTACAAAATTAACATATACTTATATAAAATGAATTGATATTATGGTTTAAATTATCTATGTTTGGAGTCCTAAACATATTTTTTTAAATTGTGGTTATTCTCCTTACTATGGAAATACTGTGAAATTAAGTAAACTCAAAACATTCTACCCCTACAGACATGCTATAATAGAAAATATTTTAACAATCTCTTCAGTATTTTGTTCTGTGACAAAGTAAAAAATTATACATTTATATAATGTTTTGCATTGCTGCCCCAAGCAAATCTTGATTATAATGTCTCACATCTGTGAGTTTGCCAAAATATTTTAATACTTCATTTCAACTTTGTAAATCTGATGACTTTGAAAATGTAACAGAAAAAATTTATCTTATCAATAGGAGAGCATTGAGCACTTCTATTTCACTTACCCTAAAAATAAGTTATAATTTTAGTTGATTCTGCTTTTATATACTGTTTAAGAACTAATGTTCAACTTGAATAAGAGAGTCATATTTTAACTTCCAAATACATGCAAAAATATATTTCATAGATGTAATACTTTGCTTATGAACAGTTGTAATATGTTTCATTTGTGTGTGTGGTTGTATTTGTTTATGAGGTGAAAAATAACTCAAGATAGCTGGGAAGTGTATGATTATATCTAGATTAAGAAACATTTACAATAATTGAGAACTATTTTCTCCTAGAATTTTAGGTTGAAATAGAAACACAACATGCTTGGCTTGTGCATCTTTATACTAAAATAGAGGGACTGCCAAATGTGTTTATATTAAACTCTGAATGAATAAAATTATCAGTTCTGTGTTATAGGGAGAAGAAACATAGACAGAAAAGCAATTAGAAGATAAATCAGAAAGATCACAAAAGAGAAGAATGAGAACCCACATATATAAGAACATATAATCACCCAATCTTACACATGAAAACAGCAAGTATAAGACAAAATGATAAGAATGCTGCTTTAATAGTGCTCATCGGTTAAAAATGTTTTCTGTTCTTTGTTTAGAAAGTTTGATTCTTCAAATAAAAATATTTGTATCAGAAAAAAATATATAAGGCCATTGAGTGGGAAACTGAGCGTCAACTTAAACATTTGAGATAAACAGGTAGTAAAATGGAGTTAGGTGCTTACTTCAATTATTGGCTCTGTGTTTTCAGAAAAAATAAGGTTAAAGTGACACGATAGTTTTCAACACGAGTCCTGACCATATTCAGGGAATGTATTGATATGTCTCTTTTCCTATCATGCTAGCAGTTCAGTTATGAAAGAGCATGGATAAAGATGCAAATAATAGCTACAGACATATTTAAAATCAAAGCTGAGTCTTCCCTCTGATAATAAGTAAAGATTCCATTTGATGTAATAAGGTCAGGGGTAATAAAGAGAGTGTTAAAAATGGTAAGTTTGCCGGGCTCGGTGGCTCAGCCTGTAATCCCGCGCCTTGGGAGGCTGAAGTGAGTGGATTGCCTGAGCCCGCGGGTTCGAGACCCGCCTGGGCAATTTGGCGAGACCTCATCTCTACAATAAATCAAAAAGTCAGCCGGGTGTGGTAGCGCGTGCCTGTAATTCCGGCTGCTCGGAAGGCTGAGGCGGAAGGATCGCGGGAGCCCAGCAGGTCGAGGCTGCGGTGGCCGGGAGCGGCCACTGCACTCCAGTCTGGGCGATGGAGTGAGACTCCAACTCAAAAAAAAAAAAAAAAAAAGTGGTAAGTTCATGAAAACCATTCTCAGAAGGTAATCAGTTACAAAAAATATATAAAGTCCATAGCCTGTGATTATGATTTCATGTTTATGAGATGTGTCTAGTCAAACCTGTACATTTCTCATTTTTAAATTTGTGCCTCTCATGACTGTTTTGCATAGATGTCCTTATGAATACATTTTCTTTTTAATTTATCTTCATAGAAAACAAAGATACTACATGAAATGGAAAAAGCATCTAGAATGCACTAAATGGAACACATTCCATTATACTTTCATGGGTAGGAGCTGAGTGTGGCTGCAGCCAAACAGGCATTGTTGTTTGCCAGGGTGAATTTTGAAATAAATTAATATAAAGAATGGTGAATGTATGTTGTACAATCGAAGAATGAAATATAGTGAACGTATTTCACCTACCTCTCCCATTTTCCTCTTTTTTCATATTAAGCCTATTTTCCTATTAGGACAACAAAATTCTGCATAATAGATAGTGTTGAAGACATGTCATTCAAATGTCTTGTTCCTTGCTGACATAGTACCCACTTTGGGTCTAACAAATGTCCTCTTGTTGCCTCTGTGGGAAACAGTGAAAGAATGGAGAATGATTATTGTTGTCCCGCTGTGGCAATGTCTCCTTAAAGAAAGGTTGGTTTTCTTTGTTAGCTTGACCTGCTCTGTTCAGTGCCTTTTCCTTTTACCCTGTTGAGTTATGACCCACTAAGCTTTGACTTATTTTGTTGCCTTTACTATTCTGATAAAATTTCTGGTTGGTAATATCTAAACATATAAGAAAACTCTCCATGTTCTCTTTTCTATCAGTGCCTCTTGGACTCATGTGTATTTCTTAAAACAACAAATTCATAAATATAATAACTGTCTAGAAAAATAAAGTCATCTATTTCTCTTAACCTGAGTAAAAACAAGTACTTTTATTTTTCCTTTATGATTTTTTGCCACATATTTTTACTTTCAGATTTTCCAATTAAAAGTTTGATTTGCATTTAAGTGGATATATTTCTATTACTCCAGATAGTTTAATTGGATAAGTGCTTAAAATAAACTCTGCTAAATTTCAAGTTTTCCAAAGCTTTTTAAAAAATAACATTTCTTAAAAATAATTTCAATATTTTACAAAAATTTGAATTAAATCTCTACATTTGCAAAGGCAGTGTTTAAGCATAAATGGAGATGTATATGGCAGATCCTTTCAGAACCCATCAAGTAGTCATTCCTCTTTTCTTCCTAGTTTTTTCAGAACTTCAATTTTGTTTCAGCAGCTAGTGCCTACTCCAGGCATATCATGATAATTGAATTCCTTTTTGTCAATCAGTGGTCTAGGGAAGTATATGAACACTTCTGGCTAATGAGACTTACATAGAATTTTGTATGTATGTTTTATTTCAGCACAATATTTTATTCTCTGACATAAAGAAGCATATGAGGAAAAATAATCTACATCATTGCTGATTTTATCTGTCCTTGGCCATTGTGGAACAATTTGTAAACTGCTCAGATTTTTTTCAGCAACACAGAGAGTATGTAACTTGAGTGTGCTATTAAGTCAGAAAAATCAGGTGGTTGGGTTCACACTGGTTGTAGAACAGTTTAAATAAAATTGAATTTGCCTGGTTACAGATTCCTAAGCAAAATTTCTGTTTGGTTAGGTAGCTTTGCATTGCCAAAACCTAAAGAGCTCTATTCTTAATGATGTGTGCATGTGACTACTGTTGATCTGGATGAAAACATGTCTTTAGTATTATGAAAGATAATACAGGTATTTGTGGCAAATGTATGTGTTGACACAAATAAGTGAGATGTCAAATGGATTTACTGCATATCACTTGTATTGTATAAACCTCGTATTTTCAGCAAAAAAACACCTGCTTATAAAAAAATCTGAAAAATAAAAATATAGTGGTCTGTTATTTCTCTTGCAATAAACCACTATAAATTAGAATATACACTAGTAATATTTTAAAATACGAATTGTCTAACAATATCATCCATGATTAAAGAGGCAATATTAAAATTAAAATAAACTAAAAACAACAATAAGATACCTCTACTCACCTATTGGAGTAGTCAAACCCAGAACATTCACAAAACTAAATGGAGGTCAGGATATGAAGCAACAAGAATTCATTGCTAATGGGGATGCAAAATGGTACACAATTTTGGAAGACAGCTGATTTCTTACAAAACTAAACTTATGATTTTCATGGGATTCAGCAATCGTGTTTCCTAGTATTTACTGAAAAAGGTGGAAAACTTATGTTCATAAGTTTCATAAAAAACGTGTACACAGATACAGATTTATTTATAATTGTCAAAACTTGAATGCATTAAGATGTCCTTATGTAACTGAGTGGATAAATAAATTGTGGTATATCCAGACAATGAAAAATGATTAAGTTCTAAGAATAATTTTAAAAGCCTATTTGTAAAAGTCTTTATACTGTATTATCCCATGTATAAGGTATTCTGGAAAAGGCAAAACTATGAAGACAGTAAGATCAGTGATTATAGGAGTTCATAGGGAGGGATAAATAAACAGTCAGAGCACAGAGAATTCTTAGGGTAATAAACAATTCCCTATAATATTATAATGAGAGCTACATGTCTTTATACATTTGTCATAATCCATAGAATGTACAACTCCAAGAATGGACACTAATGTAAACTATGACTCTGGGTGGTCATGATATGTCATCATGAGCTCATCAATTGTAGTGAAGGTAGCATTCTGTGGAGAATGTTGAAAATAGGGGAAGCTATGTGTGTGAGGGCAAGGAATATATGAAAAATCTGTACCTCCCACTCAATTTTATTGCGAACCTAAAGCTGCTTTTCTAAATATTTATTTTATATATATATAATATACATATACTATATATACTGTATATATATTTAGTATTATAGTATATATATAAATTAAACTAACTATAAGGTTTAAAAACAATATTACATTTTTATATTTATTTAATCTCCTGATAACATCTAAGTGTATTGCTACATTGATCAAATTGCTTATTATTTAAATTGGTACTAAAAAATTTGTCATTATTCTGTACAATAGCAAATAAATAATTGGTTTTCTATAGCTAATCCAAATAATGTTGCGGCATTTCTAAGAATGCTCTTCTGGTGATAAGCTTTATACAAAGGAATATGAGTTTTATGAGAAAAAAATGCAGAAAATTAAATGAAAATAAAAATGCATCTAGAATTTATAAATTAAAACATAAAATATAATAAAAATGAGATGGACATCTCCCTTCCTGGCTTAATTAAAATCATATCTATATAAATATTTCATACTAGTTTAGGAAGTATATAATCTTTCAATGTTTTAAAATTATATGCCAGCGTGTTCCTTAATTTCTTTCTTTTTTTTTTTTTTTTTTTGAGTTGGCATCTCACTCTGTCGTCCAGACTGGAGTGCAGTGGCCGCTCCCGGCCACCACAGCCTCGACCTGCTGGGCTCCGGCGATCCCTCCGCCTCAGCCTTCCAAGTAGCTGGAACTACAGGCACGCGCTACCACGCCGGCTAATTTTTGATTTATGGTAGAAACGAGGTCTCGCCAAGTTGCCCAGGTGGGTCTTGAACCCGCGGGCTCAGGCAACTCACTCACCTCAGCCTCCCAAGGCGCAGGATTACAGGCTGAGCCACCGAGCCCGGCTCCTTAATTTCATAAAAAACATTTGTTTGACAGTTTTGAGAATTTCTGGAAGTCATTATGACAATTGGCTTTGTTTTTAACACCAAAAAGATGTCTTATATTAACTCACGTTTTGGACCCTAAAACACATGGTTGTTAATTTTAATAACATTCATTTAAAATAAAATGGAGCATAAACATTAAAAGAATTGCTGCTCAAAAAAAAAGTTCTTCTATCTAGTATGCCTGACTTAAACATGAACCAATTGGCAGGGTCTATTAATCAAGGATTTATTATATGAAAGATATTTTAAAAGATGGGTTATTGTTTTACACGGGTACTACTTTTTATGACCGAGAGAAATTAAATACTGACATGATTGCCTTCATCAGGACACTTTCTATTTCTCTCAAAGTGTTTCATCCTCCCTGAATACTATTATAAATAGGATCAATAGAAGCATAATTAATGCACTGTTATACAAAAATAAACATAATGTGCTTATTTTGACTTTTTTTATTGCGAAGTAGTTCATAATCAAAGTTATAGAAACCATAATTAGTTTAACATGCTAATCACATAGATTGCACATCTTTAGAATGTGATTCTTGGATATGCAGTGTTTATATTAAAATACATATAACACCACAAAGTGCTATTGTTGTGGAAACCTTTTAGGTGTGTTTGTTTTGTGACTACATTTGCATGGTGACTCATGACTTTTCACACTGCTCACAGATACTAAGTATTCATGCAATTGATTATGAAAAATTTATTTAAGCTGAGATTAAAATGATTACTTATGAAAATATTTTTGCAGTGTAACTTTAAAATGTAAAATGAATTAAATGGAATAAATATAAGCAGATGTTCAGGTGTTTTTTGACTTAAAGTATTAGCCTCTTAGAATATATATATATTTCTCATAAGAAATGTCATCTTACTAACATTAAAATTTTCTAAACTTCTCCAAATGGCACAAAAATGTTGCCAATTTTAGTTCTTCAATACATCTGAAAAATTTTAATGCAAGTGGCACCCGTAAAGCTCTAGTGGCCTTTTTTGGATAGAGTAAAAGCATATTTCCATCTCTCAATAACTTGTCAAGTTTATTTGCATGTACTTTTTCTATTGCTTTTATAGTGAAGAAAATGTGATTGTGTTCTAAATAAAAGTAATTCAGGTGAGCAAAAGTGTGAATACAGAACACTAGAAACACAATATTCTGTGAGAATCAGTGAGATAAGGAGAAACATTAGATGGGATGAGATACTGATTCTATTTGGCTATGTTTATTTTTTCTGCTTTGAAAATCAGATAAAATAAGGGAAGCTTTATTTAATAATACATATTTACATCAAGGTTTTAGGGAGTTTTATTTAGGAAATCTTAAGAGTGTGACTCACTTAACTCAAAAGTTATCTCTGATGACTAATATGTCATCTACTGGTCATGGAGTGCCCACATTAAACATGATTTCTGAATGTCTGCGTGAGGGTGTTTCCACAAGGTTAGCATTTGAATTCATGAACAAAAGAAAAGTAGATTGTCTTCCCCAACTGGACATCATCCAATCTATTGAAGACATGAATAGAATAAAAACTGAAGAAAAGACAATTTTTCCCTTGCCTTAATGGTTGAATTGGGAAATGTAATTTCATCTTCTCTGTTCATCAAATTGAGGATTACACCATTGACTTTTGACTCCCTAGTTCTCAGGCCTTTTTTACTTGGACTGAATTATACCCCGGCTTTCCTGGGTCTCCAGCTTGCAGAAAGAAGATTGTAGGACTTCTCAGCCTCCACAATTGAAAAAGCCAATTATTCATAATCTCTTTCCCTCATTCATATTCTCTCTCTCTCTCTTTCTGTCTCTCTGTCTCTCTCTGTCTCTCTCTCTCTCTTTCTCTCTCTCATCTCTCTCTCTCTCTTTCTCTCTCTCTCATCTCCCTCTCTCAAATCTTTATCACTATTTATCTCCACTTCTAACTCTATCATCTCTCTTTTTTGCTTCCCCTCTTTTTCCTAGAAACAAATGGGGCTGTTTCTCTCAAGAACCCTGAGTAATATCCAGAAATTTTCATTTTATAAAAATTGACCTCTTAGGTATATGAGTAGTCACATAAAAAAGATAAAATATATACCATTTAGTAAATACGTTTTATTATTTTTTTACAATTTTATTTAAATTTTGTATTTGATTTTTTTAAATTATAAAATTAACAAATTCTATCAGTCCATTTTGTACTGCTATAAAAATACTTTAGGGTTGGTAATTTATAAAGAACAGAAATTTGTTGTTCATAGTCATGGAGTCTGGAAATTCTAAGACTTCAGCAACTGGTGAGGGCCTACTTGCTGTGTCTTCTCATGTCTAGAGATGGAAGAAAAAAAGGGAAATACTCTGTCTTCACATGGCAGAAAAGAGAAGGAATACACTCCCACAAGCCCTTTTTAACACAACATTAATCCAGTCATAAGGATGAAGTCCTCATCATCTAAACACCCTCCCCGCCAAAGTCTCTACTTCCCAACACTCTTGCATTGAGGATTAAGTTTTCAACACATGAGTGGGGACATACTTAGACCATAGCATTTATTCATAGTAATATGTGACTATATTCCCACCTCCATAATTTTTTAAAGCAGCATTTATTAAGCCATTAACTACATGTAAAATAATGTGTTAAGTATATTCTTGAATTGATATATTTTAATTCTTCAAAAAACTTATGAAATAGGATAGTTGATTTTCTTAGGTTCACAAAGCTATTAAATGCCATTGACACATTCAAACCTATCACTACCCCAAGTCTATGGCTTACACACCATATTACCCCTTCTAAAATTTCTTGAAAAAACTGCTGCTTTTAAAAATAACTCTTAATGTTACTATTAATATTACTCCATTTCATCATTTCTTTTTTTTTTTTCCTATGTAAACATCTGTTTTTTGTTTTGTTTTTTTTGAGTTGGAGTCTCACTCTGTTGCCCAGACTGGAGTGCAGTGGCCGCTCCCAGCCACCGCAGCCTCGACCTGCTGGGCTCCAGCGGTCCTTCCGCCTCAGCCTTCCAAGTAGCTGGAACTACAGGCGTGCGCTACCACGCCCGGCTGATTTTTTTTTTTTTTTATTGTAGAGATGAGGTCTCGCCAAGTTGCCCAGGCACGCCTCGAACCCGCGGGCTCAGGCTATCCACTCACCTCAGCCTCCCAAAGGCGCAGGATTACAGGCTGAGCCACTGAGCCCGGCTAAACATCTGTTTTTAATTCTCTTAAATATATACCCACAATTGTAACTGCTAGGTCATATGTTAACTTATGGTTAGCCATTTGCAGAACTGCTGGACTATTTTTCAAAGCAGATGCATCATTTATATTCCTGCCAGCAGTATGAATGTCCCAACTTCTCCACATCCTCTTCAATAATTTACATGTCTTTTTTATTACATTCATTCTAGTGGGTAGGAAGCAGAATCTCGTGATGTTAATTTGCATTTCTCTAATGGCTAATGATGTTGAACATCTTTTCATGAGATTATAGGTCATTTGCATATTTTATTTGAAGACATGAATATCCAGATCATTTTCCCATAATTAAATTGGGTTATTTTCCTGTTATTATTGAGTTAAAATAGTTCTTTATATAATCTAGATACAAGTCACTTATCAGATATGTGATTTACAAAAGTTTTCTGCCATTTTGTGGATTTTTTTTTGCTTTCTTAGATAATTTGTTTTAAAGCACAAAAGTTTTAAATTTTGATGATGTATGGTTAACTACTTTTCTCCTGTTTGTGCTTTTGGTATTGTATTTAAGAACTCATTATCTACTGATGAAGATTTACTCCTGCGTGTCTCCTAAGAGTTTTACATTTAATTTAACTTTTATTATTTTATTTTTATTTTTTTATTTTAAAATTGTAGGGTACAATTCAGGGTTAGGTATACAAATATTCATTGTGCAGGTACCCCTGTTGATGAGGTGCGCCCCCACTTCCCCAGGTAGATTTCCACTACTGTCAATCCCACCTCCCCACCCACCTACCTCCCCGCAGTTTCCTGCTACTGTCAATCCTTTTCTTATAGTATTACAGTAGTTGTTCAAGGTCTACTTGTGAGTGAGAATATGTGATACTCAGTTCTTTGTTTCTGTGAAAGATCACTCAGTATTATAGACTCTAAGTCTATCCAGGTTACTGTGAAGTTCGTGATTTTGTTCTTCTTTATGGCTGCGTAATATTCCATTGTGTATATGTACCAAATTTTTTTAATCCAGTCTGCTTCTGTTGGGCAGCATGGTTGATTCCATGTTCATGCTATTGGGAACAATGCTGCAATAAACATATGTGTGCTGCAATAAACATATCTTTTTTGTAGAGTGATTTGAGTTCTTCAGGGTATATTCCCAGTAGGGGGATTGCGGGGTCATATGGAAGCTCGATTTTTAGAACTTTTAGGAATTGCCACACTGTTTTCCACAGAGGCTGTACTAGTTTACACTCCCACTAACAGTGTAGAAGTGTTCCCTTTTTGCCACATCCTCTCCAGCATCTGTTATTTTTGAATTGTTGATGATGGCCTTTCTGACTGGAGCTAGGTGGTATCTCAGTGTAGTTTTATTTGCATTTCCTTGATGACTAGTGAGGCTAAACATTTTTTTCATGTATCTGTTGGCTACTCATATATCTTCTTTTGAGAACTGTCTATTCATATCTTTGCCCACTGTGTAATGGGGCTTGCTTTTTTCTTTTCAGCATGTTTGACTTCCTTGTAGATCCCAGATGTTAGGCCTTTGTCAGACACAGAGTTGGCAAATATTTTTTCCCAGTCTGTGGGCAGTCTACCTGCTCTCTTGATGGTTTCTTTGGCTTTGCAGAAGCTTGTCAGTTTGATGAGGTCCCACTTGTCTATCGTATCTCTTATGGCATGAGCACTTAGGGTTTTGATAAGGAATTGGTTGCCAATTCCAATTCCATAAGAGTGTCTCCAGCATTTTCTAAGGTTCTTATACTTTGAGGTTTTATGCTGAGGTCTCTGATCCATTTAGAGTTAATTTTTGTGTATGGTGATAAGTAGGGTCCAGTTTCAATCTTCTGCATGTGGTCAGTCAATTTTCCCAGCACAATTTAATGAATAGGTACTCGTTTCCCCAGTGGTTGGTGGTGGAGGCTTTGTCAAAGATGAGTTGGTTGAAAAATTGACATTTTGCTTCTGGAATCTCAATTCTATTCCATTTGTCTTATGCCTGTTCTTTTACCAATACCAGGGTGCTTGATTATTGTAGCTTTATAGTAAAGTTTAAAGTCTGGTAGTGTGATACCTCGTGCTTTTTTTTTTTTTTTCCTGCTGATTGTTCTGGCTATTCTTGGTCATTTATGTTTCTTTATGAATTTCTGTATTTTTTTTCTAGATCTGAGAAGAATGTTGCTGGTAATTTGATGGGTATTGTGTTAAATCTGTAGATTGCCTTAGGTAGAATGAACATTTTAACAATGTTGATCCTTCCAATCCATGATTGTATAATATTTTTCTACTTGTTTGTGTTATCTTTGATTTCTTTAAGCAGTGTTCTGTAGTTTTCATTGTAAAGGTCTTTCATGTCTCTGGTTAGGAAGATGTCAAGGTATTTCATTTTTTTTGTGTGTGTGGCTATTGTGAATGGAATTGTGCTTTTTATTTGGGTTTCTGTTTGTTTATTATTGGTGTATAGTCATGTAATTGTCTTTTGCACATTTGTTTTATACCCCGAGACTTTGCCAAAGTCCTTTATAAGTGCAAGGAGGTTTTTGGCAGATTCTCTTGGATTTTCAAGGTATAGAATCACGTCTTCTGCAAAGAAAGATAACTTGACTTCCTCTTTCCTATTTGAATACCCCTAATCACCTTCTCTTCTCTGATTGCTCTAGCTAAGACCTCCAAAACTATGTTGAACAGGAAGGGTAAGAGTGGGCATCTTTGTCATGTTCCAGTTTTCAGAGAAAATGGTTCCAATTTCTGTCTGTTTAACAGTATGCTGACTATGGGTTTCTCATATATGGCTCTTACTATTTTGAGATATGTTCCATCTGTTTAGCATCATCCTGTTTGGTGTCCATGTCTTTGTGGGTTTTTGGGGAACTTTGTTGGTGCTGATATTTATTTTTATTCCACTGTGGTCTGAGATAGTGCAGGGCAAAATTCCAATCTTATGCAATTTGTTTATGCTTGATTTATGGCCAAAGGTGTGATTGATCTTAGAGTACATTCCATGAGGTGATGAGTAGAATTTACATTTTATGGTCGTTGGGTGGAGTGTTCTGTAGGTATCAATTAGGTCCATTTGATCAAGAGTCACATTTAGGTTCCAGATCTCCTAGCCAATTTTTTGTCCTGATGAACTGTCTAGGGTTGTGAATGGGGTATTAAAGTCTCCAGCTATGATAGTGTTAGAGTCAATATCTTTTTAAAATTTGCCTAGAAGCTGTTTTATGA